>JAQZBX010051494.1:0-19374 GCA_029593785.1 Cabassous unicinctus | reverse complement strand
CCATCCACATTAGAAGCCACTCTACAACCTCCTCCATCAGACCTAGACAACCAAACACCTTTCTTTTCTCTATGGATTTGCCATTCTGGACATTCATATGAATGGAATCATAAAATATGGTGGCTTTGTTCACGTAGTCTGATATTGTAATTTTTCAACCATATGGTATCAAGTATCATACTTCATTTTTTTTCCCTAAAAATGTTCTGTTGTCCGGATATATCACCTTTTGTTTATCCACTAGTATCAGTTGATGGACATTTGAGTTGTTTCCATTTTGTGATTACTATAACTAATGTTGCTATGGATATTTTTGGATAAGTTTTTACATGGACATATGTTTTCATTTCTCTTGGTTGTATACCTTGGAATAAAATTAATGGGACATACAGTAACTCTATGTTTAATTTTTGGAAGAACTGCCAGATGGTTTTCTAAAGTGATCAAACACGTTTACTTTTCTACTAGTAGTCTATGACAGTTTCAATTTCTCTACATCCTCACCAACACTTGTTATTTAATCTGTTTATGACTTTTGTTATCTTAGGCAATAAGAGGTGCAGTTTCGTTGAGTCTCCTTAATGACAAATAATGTTGAATATCATTTCATCTGCTTATTGGTCCCTTATATATTTTATTTGGAAAAATGTCCATTTAATCCTTTGTTCATTTTTAAATTAGGGCATTTCTCTTTTTGTCGGAACACTGTTTGCTGCTTCAAACTGTCAGTCAGAAAGAGAGAAATATATTACCACTTCCAGGGGAAGTCTCCAGTGAAGGTTTATATATACTCAGGGCAAAGGGAGAAGAGATATACCAGTAGGTAGCTTCTAGTTGCTGGGGGATGTGTTTTACCTCAGAGGACTCCAAAGAAGGGAGTCAACCCACATTCACCACCCAATCCTAGGAGCCAGAATTACACAGTCCCAAGGACATGATTTTATTTGTGGGTTGCAGGGAAAGGTGGCAGCCTATGTTTGGCCTGTTCTCTATCATATTTTTATTACTGAGTTTTAAGCACACTATTTATATACTCTATATACAAGTCCATAATCAATCATGCAATTGGTAAATACTTCTTCCCATTCTGGGGGTGGTCTTTTTACTTTTTTGTTGGTATCTTTTGAAGCAATTTTAAAAAACAATTAGTTATATAAAATTTAATTTTCTTTTCTTGATTGTGGTTTTGCTAACCTATCTAAGCAACCATTGCCTAAACAAAGGTCACAGATTTAAGCTTGTGTTTTTCCAAAGATTTTTCAAGTTGTAGGTTTGACATTTAGGTCTTTTTTGCATTTTGAGTTGATTTTTGTATATGATGAGTAATATGGGTCCAACCTCATCCTTTTAGATGTGAATATCCAGTTGTTTGAGCACCTTTTGTTGAAAAGAAAATTCTTACTTCATTGAATTCTTTAAGAGTCCTATTAAAATAATTGACCATAGTTGACCTCAGTGGGCACGGCTGGAGTATTTTGACTCACATGGCAGAATCAAACATGGCAGCTCTCTCTCTCTTTTCCTAGGTCTGTTTAACTCTGTGTCTGTTTACATCAGACCCAGCAAGGGGACAGAAACTCAACATGTGTTAAGCCTCACTGACATAGTCCAATCAAAAGCCCTAAAAGGATCTTATCAAGTAATCAAGCAATCTAATTAAAAGCTCTTCAACTGAATTTGATGTAATCAAAGGGACTCAAACTGCCATAGAAACTAACTCGGATTTTGATAGAGATTGGCTCAAAGCTGTAGAACAATTTGGAAGAAATGCCATTTTAGCCATGTTTAGTACTCTGATTCATAAACTTGAGTTAAGTATCCATTCATTTAGATTTTATTGAATTTACTTCACTAGTATTTTATAGTTTCAGAGTATAAATTAGTACTTTTTTGGCTAAATTTTGATAGTCAAAAATGGCATTTGTCATAAACAGAATTATTTTCTTAATTTCCTCTTTAGTCTGTTCATTGATGCTGCATAGATATAAAATAATTTTTGTATAATAATCTTTTATCCTGTAATCTTGTCACTCTTGTTTATTAATTCCAATAAGAGTTTGAGTGGTTTCTATATATGAGATCATTTCATCTGCAAAGGGAAAGATATACTTTCAATTCTTCATTTCTTGTCTGAATTTGTTTGTTTGTTTGTTTGCTTGTTTAAGCTATGAACATCTGCATACAGGTTTTTATATAAAAATAGATATTCAATTGTCTGGAATTTTTTTCCTGTTTTAAATTTAGAGTTTCTGTTAGCAAGTTGAATGTACCTGAACAGTCAGCTGTGATCTAGCAATAATAAAGATATTTGAATATTTTTTAATCATCAAATAGGCTTTAAGTATCTCATGTTGCCTCATCTAATCTCAGTAACAAATAGAGCCTCAAAAACACAGAAAAATGAATTTAATTCCAATTAATTTAATAGTACCATAAATATATTTCCCACATTTTTGTTAATTGTAAAGGCATTAATGAAAACATAGAATCACAAAATTAATAAATACAGAACATAATTAGTCTTCATAATCTTGTTTGAAGTGAATGCAATGGGAATCTTATAAAGAAAAAGTTTCTTGAATATGAAACATCTTCTTGGCATTTTGTTTTCTATTCATGAATGAAAAGAAAGGACATACTTAAAAAGATAAATGAGATGAGTTTTAAATTTTAAATACTCCAAAATTACACATCCAGTAACTAAAATTTAAAATCTTAGGAGGAAATTATGTGTGGCTCCTTTTACAATCTCAAAAGTATTTGGTTAAAAAAATACAAACAAGTTTTTGAAAATGCAATTTGGAACAAGCTTTATTTTTATTTGTACAGGGGTTCTTCACTCTTTAAAGAATTATTTATTTATTTATTTGTCCCCCCCTTGCTGCTTGTGTTTTACTGTGTCCATTCGCTGTGTGTTTCTTCCGTGTCTGCTTATCTCCCCCTTGCTGTGATGTCCTGCTACATCAGCGAACCCGGGGCCTCCCGCATGGTAAACGGGGGCTCTATTGATTGAGCCACACCCGCTTCCTGCTGTGAGGTCTTGCTGCATCAGCCTACCGCCCCGTGCGGGTCGGCCGGCCTGCCCTCACAAGGAGGCCCAGAGAGGCAAACCCAGGACCTCCCATATGGTAAACAGGAGGTCTATCCATTGAGCCACACCCGCTTCCCATTCACTCTTTAGAATATGTAAAATAATCATCAAACTTAAAAATGAAGAAAATTCTAGCTATAAATTTATATCTATTTCTTGCAGTTTAAACATCTTTTTCCTCCCTTAGGAAGCACTCCATTTCTTTATGTCCTTAAAGGAAAACTGATATATACATTTATTTTCTCCAAATAACTGTGAAATATATATATGTAATATTGTACTTTCTATAGAACTTTTTATTGATTCAAGGATTAATAGCCTAGAACATCAGAAAAGTCGTGTGATAGGCTATATTTTTTTATGATACAGCTATTCAAATTACATAACTTTCCATTTCAGGCTTGTTTCCTCCTATGTTAAGTAAGTGTGTAGAAGGAAAGGAGTTGTACAATTGCTAAAAGCATTAGCATTCATGGAATTCTTGTAATTATTAATAAATGAGAACTAACTGGGCAAATGTTTTAGGATCAATAATGACTTAAAATCAACTCAAAAAATATTTCGTTTCACATCTTTGTTTCTCAGACTGTAAATCCAGGGGTTTAGCATGGGAATCACCAGTGTATAGAAAACAGAGTCCAACTTCTCCTGATCTACAGAATACTGGGAGCTTGGCTGAATGTAACTAAAGCTTATGGTTCCATAGAATATGGTCACAGCAGTCAGGTGAGAGGCACAGGTGGAGAAGTCTTTCTGCCTGCCTGCTGCTGAGCGGATCCTCAGAATAGCAACAACAATGATCATGTAGGAAATGATCACAATCAAGAAGGTGCCCATGGCAATGACCACGGAGAAGGTAAACAGAACAGTTCATTCCTGGAGGTATCAGAGCATGCCAGGTTTAGCAGTGAGGGAATATCACAGAAGAAGTGGCTGACAGCATTAGGTCCACAGAAGGACAATCTTCCTAAGCTTATGGTGTGTACTAATCAGTTAATTATTCCACATACCCATGACCCAATGACCAGCACTACACACTTTCTCTCGGACATTACTGAAGTGTAAAACAAAGGATTCACAATGGCCACATAGTGGTCATATGCCATTACTGACAGCAAGAAACCTTCTGTGGTGACAAACACCCCCAAACACAAATGCTGCACCATGCAAGCAGGAAATGAAATGGCGCCCTTGACAACCAGGAGGCTGATTGGCATTTTGGATGCAATTGCAGATGAATAGCAGGCATGTACAAATGATAGGCATCTGGGGAAAAAAATACATGAGTTTATGGAGCTTGGGCGTGACTTGGATTAAAAAGAGCATGCCCAAATTCCCCACCAAGGTAATGAAATAAATCACCAAGTAAAACACAAAAAGCACAACTTTGAGTTCAGCAAGATCTGCCAATTCCAAAAGAATAAACTCAGTAACAACTGTGAAATTCTCTTTAGTCATTGGTTGCCTTTCACAATATCTGTTGTGAAAGAAGATGCAGTGATTATAATTTATTAAAGGGACATAGAAAATATATATTAACACCAAATTCAGAAAATGAGTATTTTTCATCTTTGGATAAATAATATTCTTTCGTTGACTCTGAGTTATGTCATCAATAAAATTAGCAGTGAAACTAGATGATCACTATATTTTTCCAGGGAGGATGTTTTATATTATATTCCATAGAAACCAATGAGCGATAAAACTGTTTTTCACAGCTTCAGTCTGTGGCTAAACTGCCTACCTTGAAAATGAAGTAGTACCAACACTAAGAAAAACAGTAAGGGTAGTTGAAATTAATAGGAGTATACACAATACATAGTTGCAAAGTTAAATTGTCATTCAATGAAGCACTCTTCTGACCTCTTTTGAATATGAAATTATTGTGTCTCTAAATTATCTCTTATCTTGAAGTTAGTTGTGGAATTGATCTACAACTGCCTTATTACAGATACTACGTTGGTCACAGGTACCTACAGTGAGAGTCTACCAAGGACACTGGTTTCTGGAACAAGGTGAGGCATTTAGGGCATCACCTAACTCTTAAACTCATGACAACAAATCTGTCTATTTCATGATACATTTAGAAAATTGTCTGGACTCTGGCTTCAGGGCAAACTTCCACATGTGTGTGTAGAAGAGCATCCCTAAAAAGTCACTAATTCTGAGACTGAGGACACAGAAGACATATCTTGTGTATCTGAATTCGATAGAGGTTTCCTGCTTTTACTGAGACTGCAAATAAATTCAGACAATTAAGCTGACTAATTGTTCTCCGACATTTTTTAATATCTTCAATCTATAACCCATACATTAAACAAGATAAGGTTTTCTAAAACCATAATTTCCATCTGCTGTTTGGTTATTTACACCTCATGTTAAAAGCACAATGTATTTTCTTAAGAATCAGTTTTCTTTTTCCCTTGTCTTCTATTAAAGTAGGATATAATTTCAGAAATGATAAGAAACAAATAATGATTAATTTAGCTTATCTATATATTATATTACTTATTTATTTGAATTAAAACAAATAATGATTAATTTAGCTTATCTATATATTATATTACTTATTTAATTGAATTAAAGCATTCTCACAATGGGGAGAATGTAGGACAACAGTAGACATGGACCAAATCTTAATACAGCCAGAATCCACCTTTACTTAGTTCTAAAATTTATTTAAATTCTTAGATCCAAGATATACTTATATTTACATCCCCAAAATTGCTGTTAGGATTGAAGAAAATAATTCTAACAAAGAATTTACTGTTGCTTTGATTCTAAAATAAGCATTAATAAATTATGTAGACAGATTATAGGTACATGAGCTATAGCTACCTAAATAAGTAGAACAGTGATGTTTGATGTCTTTTGGTTCAAAGAGATTGCTTTAAATTTGAAAACTTTGTAATCAATAAGTTCAATTTTGGAGCATTTCCATAATGTTTCAGTACTGTGAATTTATCAATTATCATTATTAGTAGAATTAGTTTAAGCCATCAAATTGCCATTTCAAGTGATTGAGAATTTGCCTTGTTAAATGTGAGATTATACATAACATAAATATTTATATACTTTTGTGATTTCTTGCATGCTTTTCAGAGATTGCCAATAGTTTTGACAACTTTGATAATGTATTCAACTTATTTAGTTGAGTTATTTATCTAAATGAAAATTCAGCTCCTATAAATATGAATTTGATTGAAATTATAATTTCAGAAATATTGTGCTTAAAAGGAATTAGAAATTAAATTACATTAAATATTACAATATAATACTAGGCTAAGTTTCACTTTCAAAGAAAAGGTTCCTAAATACAAACATCAATATCAATGGCCCAGTGCAATGGTCCATCCTCCTTCACTAGGCACTGCCCCTAAACTCAGGGACATCTTATTGTTCCATTAGAGAATGTAGCAGATCTCCCCAGGATGAGCATTTGATATTCTTTTGGTTATTGTTTGCATTTCCACAGACCTTGATAATGCTCCATGTACACTTGAACACATTCATGTGCCATAGAGGAATGCCCTAGATGAAACCCTTCCCATGCATTCCCCCATCACCAACACCCCACACCAGTGGTCCTCCCCTTCCATACTTGTGACTTAAATGTGATCCAAAACCTCTCCAAAGATGAAGCAAGGAAAATAACCAAATAAAAATAATAAGAAAATGAATAGTGTTAGTTTTGATTTAATCCTGCCACAGAAAAAAGACATAATTGGAAAGCTAATGAAACTTAGTGAGGTCTGTAGTGTATTTAATAGTATAATTTTAGCATTAATGTCTTAATTTTGAGAAATTTACCATGATTATGTACAAGTCAGGGACTGGGATGAAGTGAGTATGATATTTAAAACACATGATTTAGGATGTTATTCTCAAGATCATGAAGGGGCATTACTATTATTCTACTATAGTTATATTGTTATCCTATCAATGGAATAACCTGTATTAATGATACAAAGGCAGTGGCCATGAGAGGCTTTGAGAGGAGGGAGAGCAAAAAATAGGTGTCAGATGGAGGAATTTTCAAGACATTGGAGTTGTCCTGCATGATGTTGCAGTGATGAATACAGGCCATTGTATATTTTGTCATAACTTACAAAATTATTCAGGACAGAGTGTAAAGTATAATGTAAACTATATTCCACAGTTAGTGGCAATGCTTCAATATGGGTTAATCAATTTTAACACATATTCCACTCTAGTGAAGGATGTTGTCAATTTGGGCAAGTGTGGGAGTGGGAGGGAGCGGGGCATATAAGAATCCACCGTATTTTTTTATGTAACATTTACATAATCCAAAGTTTCTTTAACATAAATTTATTAATTAAAAATAAGAATGAGTGCCTCCTTAAAATCTGGCCCTGGTTGCCTCATACCCCTTACCTTAGTCCTTAGGCTGGATCTAGGTTTAGAAAAAAGCCAGTGATCATGACTTATATTATAGCTATATTTTCTAGTCAACCTAGGAAGCAAAAGCAGAAAATGTGAAATACGAATTTATTTTCCTCAGACTTTTGAATTACTTAACCACCACCTAGAGTACATTGAGTGCTTTAAATTCAACACCAAACATTTCAAATATGTTAATAATCCAATTTCTAATTCTGCAGGTCCACTCAATTTGCCTTGCAGAGAATTGATTCTAGGGGACAAATGTGGAAGTAAAAGTTATTATTGTAGGTAATCAGGTGCTGATTTGCACTAGAAAATTATCCATGGAAAAAGAAATATATATATATGTATATATATATTTATAAATCAGTCATTTATTCTAGAAGTAAAGTGAAAAGTATTTTCTTAGAGAATTTGGGTCATGAGGAAAGATTAGTATTTTAGTTTACTAAAAGTTGTTGGAAGCAATATACCAGAAATAGGTTGGCTTTTATAATTGCAGTTTATTAATTTGAAAGCTTAGAGTTCTGAGGCTGTGAAAATATCTAAATCAAGGCATCATCAGAGATTTTGTCTCACTGAAGTTTGGCTGCTGACAATCCTGGACTCATGCCATGTGGCAAGACACAATGGCAGTTCTGCTGGTCTCTGCCTCCTCCGCCAGGTTCACTTTTCCCCAGGCTCAAGAGTGGGTGATAAGGCACATGACAGGGTCCACTCCTCTCTCCCTTCTCTGAGCCTTATTCTTGATCGCCCCTTTCCTGGCCTCTGTGTCAGCATATTCCAGCCTCTGGCTTCCAGGTTCTCTTTCTCAGCTTCTGAGTTCTTCTCTGTCTCTTCATGCTTCTTCCATTTATAAAGGACTCCAGAAAAGGAGTTAAGACCTGCCCTCTGTCATACCCTATGGAAGTGATCTAACTAAAAGGAAGGTCCTTTAACTGAGTCTAATCAAAAGATTCCATCTGTAGTAGGTTTACAAGACCATGAATGTGTTCACTTCAAGAACAGGATTTTCTGGGGTCTACAAAACACTCAAACCAAAACAATTAGAAATCACAGGTGAATCTTATTTGTTCTTCAAACAACTAGGTGGTCATTCCAACATTTGTTGGAACAGATATAACTGGAATAGAAGCTGATTTACAGATGGAATAGAGATTTAAATATTTTGACAAATCAAGTTTTAGATAAATAATAAAATGACAAGTGGGGATGTGAGAAGCTATTAGATACATTAATGAAGACGTCATTTGAGGAAGGCAAGTTTAGAGATATAAGTTTGAAATTCACCATATTTAGGTGTAATTTGAAAATTAATGAATTGAAAAGACAATATATGATATGTGAAGACTAATTAAAAATACTTTTAGTAAGATAGTATAGCAAACACAGAAAAAATGTTGAGTAGAATATATTAACAAGTTTAAAAACTATTCCTGTTTTATATAAAAATCTTTTAAATTTACATCAACAAAGTAAAGTTGTCTGTAAAAGGTCATCTTTGTAAATCATGGGATAGAGACAATTAGAAAGCCCTTTGAATAAAAAATTGAATCTTGACTTATCTTTCTATCTTTTGCAGAAAGCAATTGCAGAAAGATTGTATTTATAATTATAAAGATTCAAAATAATATTTCTAGTAGGTAACAGGAGATTATTTTTCTGATTTCTTTGAAACAAACAACTTTATAAATGACAAAAACATTAATCTCAAAGAAAAGCTTTGAGAAATTATATCACATTAAAATTAAGAAATTTTTGTTTTCAATATGAATATGAAATGGAAATAACACATTAAGGGAATTTATTTCAATCACATGTAGAAGAACAAATGGATTGTATTCTAGAGTAAGTTAAAAAAAAATTCCACAAATCAGTAACAAAATACAATATCACATATAAAACTGAGGAAGAGATTTGGAAAATCAGTTTACAAAGACAATATAAAAATATGCAAATGCCTACAAATATGTGCTCAGAACCATTATAAATAGTTAAATGGCTGTCATTTTAGTCAACTAGAATGGCAAACATGAATCAGATTGACAATTACAAGTTTGGGCCATGGTGATTTTTATTAATAAATGGCATATATGTGTAAACAAGAGAAGCTCCAAATTTAAAGAAACTCTCCCATTAAGTTAGTTGGAAAATTTAATATATATATATTTTTATTCCTAAGATCAATGTAATTCAACCAGTTTTTTTGTGGTTTTAGGATTTTATTTTATTTTATTTTTTGGTGAAAATTATCAATGTGTTATTTGAATAAGGAAATAAGCAAAGATCAAAATGTAGCAAACATATTCTTTAATTAGACCAAGGTTGGGAGGTTGTTCTTTTGTTATACTAATCTACAGTAATTGAAATGGCTTTGGACATAAGGCCATTTAAAGAGACCTATGGACAGAATAAACAGCCACAAAACATAGTCATAGATACATGGTTATTCGTATGACTATAAAGCACTCAGTTGGATGAATGAAATATTTTTCAAATAATGTTGTGGATGGAGTAAATTGTATATTCATAGTAAATCCATAAACTTGATGTCAACTTCACACCACATGCAAAAATGAAGTCCATGTTTCTTTTGCAACCAAATTTGAAAGACTTTTGAAGAGAACATTGAAGAAAACTTCTTGATTGCAGGATTTGTTTCACAAGATATAAAAACACTAACCATAAAGAAAAGTACTGAAAATATATGAGTACACAAATGCTAATTATAACTGGTTATAAATAAATGCCAACATTAAGAGAGTGAGAATCCAGTCCAAGACGATTCATTATAGATGAAACGTGTAATTGTAAAAGTTTCATTTCCATAATTTATAAAGAACTTCTAAAAATCAACAAATCACCTCCAATCCAATGGATATATATTTTTTAAAAGTGAAAGATTTTAATGTTACTTCTGCAATGATGAATTACAAATGCACAATGTTTGAAGAGTTGTACAACATAATTATTAATAAAGTCTGTACAAAGTAAGAACATGAAGAGATAAAGATACACACATCATATCAACAGAATTTTTAAAATTTGAAAATATACATGGATTTAAGTTGTGAAATAAAGGGGCCTCTTATAATGGAAGGAGTTTAATTGATGCAAACACTTTGGAATCCAGTTTGGCATAACTCAGCAAACGTTTAAGATACACATAGTCCCTGACCTTGCTATTCCATTTATAGGCACATCCTAAAACAATGTATATCTATACTTACCAGGACACTCTGCTGATTCGAGAAGGAAGGATCCACTGCCCTAAATATTAACAGACAACTGAAAACACAAAATCCAGGCACTGGACACATGAGATTGGTGGCAATTCCTTAGTCATCTAGACTCACAGCTTATGAGAAAAGAAAACTTCAGGCAATGCAAGGACCAACGAAGAGTTGCAACCAGGAGACATGATCCCAGTGAACAGCAGGGTCTGTGAAGCAGGCTTTTAATGACAAGAGAATGGGCTAACACTTGGCTCCTGTGGGAAGACATGATTGGCTTGTTTGAAGAATTTCATGGGTTGTGAGGAAACTGAAGCCATTTAGATTGAGGACCTAGAGTGGTCTCAGCTGGTTTGGTTGATAGGGGAACTAGCGTGTGTAGATGAGTGGGGAGTGTTTCCCACTGGGTGGCAGCCATACCTTCTGATAACAGGGAAATGAACAATTAGGTATTTGTCTCCTTGTGAAACAGACAGATGCCAAGGTAGCACTTCAATTTTGCCAATTAATTTCAGGCCTTCTAATACAGAGACTTGTAAACCAATATTAGTAGAGGGATTGTTCAAAATTCTCAAGAATTGGAAACCTCAAAATATTCACCCACAGTAGATTGTTGAATAATTTTTGGGTATCCATGCAATGGAATATTTTTTAAACATGAAAATACACTAATGTTCAATTTAAACCTTGGAAGAAACTGACAAGCACAATGTTAATCAAAGAAAAAAAGACACAGAAAAGATATATGTGTATATATACACAAATATATATGTATATAATATTGTTCAATTTATATAAAATTTTTAAAAAAATCCAAAACATAATTCATTTTTAAGTATTGCAAATAATGGTGGCAAACCTTATTTCAAAGCAATGGAAAATTCAATAAATTCAGGATGATCATTACATCTATGCAGAAAACTTTTTTCCAATTGAAAGGAAATGTACAAAACTATCATGTGGGTTGGTAATATTCCCTTTCTTGATGTCGGCTGATGGTTGTGAGGTGTTAGATTTTTATTCATGAAGTGATAAGCCCCGCAAGCCACGCAGTTGGAAAATAATATTCACATAAATAATATATATTTGCTAAATGACAAGTAGTAAAACATTAAATATGTAACAGAAAAACTGCTTATTAAAGCCAGGAGATATTGAATCAATCCACATATTGTTTGGCAGAAAAAGAAAATAAAATAAACAAGTAATCAAAGCTTAAATTATCTAATATGCCTGGCTTAAGTGATGCACAAAATAAATAAGGAAACATATTTCATATCTAAGAAATGTCACAAAAGTAAATCTATTTTAATGTTAATGTTTCTAATGAGATTCTGAACATATTATTATAATTAAGTTCACATTCTTTTACCAGAGAGTTACCAGTTGCAGAAATATAAAAAAGGCTGTAATTCCTTAGGAATAAAATTTTAACAGATCAAAAATGTTCACATCCTAAAAATTGTTAAAACTGTAAAATTCTCTAGTAAAAGATTAATATTTTTTGCCAATATTCTTGTTGTCCTGATTTTGTGATAATCAGGGTAAGCTAAACATTCACTATATTAGAAACCATGCAGGTGTCCCCAGACCTCGTTTTTCTTCCCAGGTCTGGTTTTTGGAATGTCAGTGATAAACTAAGCCTGATTTATTATACGGCCATCCTGTACGGAAAAGACTGTAAATTTGTGTATCTTTGGTCAACCTTAAGAGATACAAAAGGGGGACGGATGTGGCTCGGGTGGTTGGGCGTCCATCTCCCATATGGAGGGACCTGAGTTTGATCCCCAGGACCTCCTGGTAAAAATTAAAGAAAAGAAAAATATAGAAGGCGCGTGGGCCACCAAACCCCATGCGCGGGTGCACCACCAAGCCCTGTGCGCAATGCAGGAAGATGATGACGTAACAGGAGCCTAACACAAGGAAGAGCGAAGATGAGATGCATGGAAAACCCGACACTAAGGTGGCACAAGCGGTAGGATGCTTCTCTCCCACATCGGAGGTTCTGAGGATAGAATCCCAGTAAAGAGAGGAGGGGAAGGATGAGAAGAGAGGGCAGCAAAACACACACAGAGTTGCCCAGCGAATGGACACAGAAACAGCAAAAACTGGGGAAAGGTTTTAAAAATGGATATAAATAAATAAATAAATCCCTAAAAAAATGTATAGGGGAGGAAAAAGAGTGCCTCCTAAAAGAAAAAGCAAAAACAAATAAACGAACATGAAAAAGCTAACTCTAGGGAGTCTATGTGGCTCAGTGGTTGAGCCCCTCATTGATCGCTGGCCTCCCACATGCAAGGTCCCTGGTTCTGGTACTACAAAAAGAAAAAAAAAGAATAGGACATAAAAAAGGTGTAAATGGTTTGATAGCTTTTACTGAAAATTAACAATAGCAAAAAAGAGTTGTCAACTTAAGAAAGAGGAATAGTAAAACACACACAGATAAATTAACAATAAGATTCTAGAAACTAAATGGAACAGAATGCTTTTCAGAGAGATCCTAATTTGAAAAACTATTACAAATTGGTCATCCTACTTGATATATTTCTGGACTATGATTAAACACTATTATGTGTTTAATACCATTAAGACAGATATTTCCTGTGTTCATATTGCAAACTCAATGTAAATTAATAGTTGAGTTTCAACTCATATCTCTTAGGAATTCAATATTTTCTCTTATTTAATGCTAAATTCTATGAAAAGATAATATCTAATTTACTTTTTTGAACTCATATTTATTCATCTGCATAATATCAGAATGTTTTTTACAAGCAACCCCAAAATGAATTTTTATGGCCTGCTCTCTATATTTGAAGTTAAACCATGCAATCATCTCGAACAAAACTTATGAAAATTTATTCAGGTGTTTTAGGTAGTGAAGTAACAAAACAATAAACATAATGCTGTATGATAGAGAAAAGGCTAATATTCTCAACATAAAATAATACCTCTAAAAAATAATATAAACCCTCATACATAAAAATTGTCAAAGTTAAACAATACAATTTTAAAATGTAGAAATATGCATTTTAAAAGTTTATTGTCATTGATAAAATGCAAATAAAATATTTTTAGCTTTCACGCAATACAAAGTTATGAAAACACAGAGGGAAATGAACATTCTCATCCACTGTTGGATGTATCATAAATTATTTTAAAAATTTTGCCTTCCTGGACATAAGTATCAAATTCTAAATTTTGCATAGGTTAAGATTCAGCAGTTAAATTTTAGGAATTATAGTTAAGGAGATAGTGATGGTTTTGTTTTAAAGGCACAGTATGCTCAGTGTCCACAGAGAATAGACATGGACAAAAAGGGGACAGACAAGGGCGGGGGTAGACAACAGTGGGATTCATTCTTGGGTGAAGCACAGAGATCTTCTCATCTCCATCTCATAATTCCATGGGACTATAAGGGTTCATGGTTCCAAAATCTAATGAATATTTTTTATGTCAAATTCAAATTTCAAATATCAATAGGCTTTCAACCATTGAAAGTGCAACTGAAGTAATTTTCAATTCCAATATTCCTTTTAAGATAATTTAAAACTTCTTGATTTGCCAAATATCTTAAGTTACAAAAGCTCCAGAGAAGAGAAAAGGCCATTTTGACTTGAGTATATGTATATTCCTAGATCAGCAATTGTGGTCATGCAAATGGAGTAATATGATTGAATGAGTCTGGAAAACATGGTTATGCATATCATTGATGGGTTAGTGTTTTGTGACTGACAGGCCAGTCAAGGCCCACATGATGTAAATAAAGGAGATGAAGCTTCTCATAAACAAAGGTGTGGTTACCAGAAATAGAGCAACAAAAGGCCATATCCCATAGTACCAATATATTCCCTTTTATTGTCCTGAATCAAGGAACTCACAAATCCTTTAAGGTGGATTAAATAGTCTGTCAGGTGACAGAAAGAAGAATTATTTTTGGTTATTGCTGCTGGAATGATTTCATAATTAAGAAAGAATGCCTATGTGGTGTATATCAGTAAATAGAAAAGATTTAATAAGCCCAAGCCATCTAATATGGTGGTATGAAAAAGGAAATAATATTTTGAATGCATATTTTTGACTCATATTCCAATTTATTTTGCATTCATTGAAATTTCCTCCTGTTGGAGTTGTTGAATTGAAATATCACTGTTCCAAAAATTTCTAATTGCCAAGTATCGTGCAATTAATAAGCCCTAAGTTGCATTTGTTAAAATATAAGCAGAGATGAAGGATCCCAAATATTAGAAAATATTTTAAATCTACAAAAATTCAAGCAATTGGTATAACTAAAAATATTCCTATATTTATTTTTCTTGCTTTTTTTAGCTAGTTATACTTGGAAACGTACTATCTTGTTAATCTTTTCTAAATAAGAATCAATTTGTGGCTTATTAAGCACATAATAAAAAAAATGATGGATATTTAGACTCAGAAATTATACCTTATATCTGATGGTTGATGGAAATATAAGTTAAATTTTAAAAGATCAGAACTAATATGTGGATAAAAATCATTATGGAGTATCTTAAACAAGTACTTTAGTATCATATGCAAAACATTAGAATGCACTTTACTCTCACTGGCAAGTAACTAAGTTAATACTAATTGCAATATTTATCATCTCTTTTCCCAGTTACTAACAATAAATAAAATAATAAATATAAAACTGTCCTAAATTTAGTTGTGAACTTGGTTTGCAAACATATGAATTACACACATTCATGTATATTTATACATCTACATCTATTTGCATTACTTAAATATACTTAATTTATACTATTAATTAAGGAAATTTATATACATATATATATACACACACACACATAAAGAAAAACAATCATTCAATGGATCCATTATTTTCACTTCAAACATTTATAAGGTAAATAATATTTCATGTAAAAAGGAATGCTATTCATTTTTAAAAAGTGAAAGGAGGATGCATGATCATTGAGATAAAATTTAAGGAGGTTACTAACTATGGTTAATGGCAAAGCTAGTGCAGTAAATTACATAAATAGTATAAAATAGTACAGTACATATGTTTTTAGCATTTAATTAAAATACATAATAAATATTTCCAACATAATGTGTTGAGAACAAGGAGAACAATGTATGTTTCTGGAGTAAACTACAATGATCTATCCAAAATTAAATATATTACCTTAAGAAATGTAACAAATGTTTTGAGGACTTTATTACTAATATTGATTTTTTAAAACATTGTTATAATTTTTTTTATGGGATGATTAATGCAAAATTCAGTATTGAGTCAATATTACCTCGGTTATGCATTTCTCCCCAGGTCTCATATCAAAAAGATAGCACAATTACATATTGTATTTTGCTCCCTGCAGATGGATAGTGTCATCAGACATAGGGCATTCTGTTTAATAGAGTTCTGAAATTCAGATGAGGCTTAAGAGGAAGAAGTGATCTGCTTGATTATCAGTTTGCCAAGGGAAGGAAAAGAGTTATGGCCATGAGGGAAAAGTAAAGAAAAAAGAAAAAGAAAAAGAAATTTAAAAAGGAGAAAAGATTTGCCTGTTCTATGTTGTTTATATTCATTGTGGTAATGTTTCACAACTGTGATCCTTTCTTTTACGTCCCATTCTCTATAGATATCAATTTATTATGGTAGTTTACATTCCCAGAACTTTCCTGAGGGCTCCGACCACCTCTTTGTTTCGTAGACTGTACATGAGTGGGTTGAGCATAGGTGTGAGGATAGTGTAGAAGACAGAGACAACTTCATCCCGCACAGTGGTGGTAGGCTTTGGGGAGAAAGTACTTTATGATGGCTGTTACATAAAAGAGAGACATTACAATTATATGGGAGGAACATGTAGCCAAAGCATTTCTCATCCCCAAGTTTGATCCTAATTCCACAACATGGAGAAGATCTGCCCATAAGATGCCATGATGGCAGACATTGGAATGAGGAGGAACATGATACCACTGACAAAAATCAACTTTTCATAAAGGATCGTATGAGCACAAACAAGTTTCAGGACAGCTGGGAGCTCACAAAGAAATGATCAGTGTTTCGGTTGGCACAGTAAGGTTGATTCAGAGTATATATGGCATGGACCAGAGCATTGATCATAGCACCCAGCCAGATGCCATCCATCATGGAAGCACAGACTTTAGGGCGCATGAGAACTGAGTTTCAGAGAGGGAGGCATATGGCCATATAACGGTCATAAGCCATGACTGCCAGGAGAAGGCACACTACATCCATAAAGGCTATGAAGAGGAAGAACTGAATTCCACAGCTAATAAAGGAAATGGTGTTCCTACCAGACAAGAAATCAATGGGCATATGGGGAACAATAACGGAGCTATACAAGAGGTCCACAAAGGAAAGCTGACTGAGAAGGAAGTACATAGGTGAATGGAGTGGAAAGTACAACCAAATGAGAGTTATCATCATGACATTGCTAGCAAAAGCCACAAGTGAAAACCAGGAAGATGAATGTGAAGATGAGTTTGGGTGTTCAGGTGTGGTAAAAAAGCCCCAGGAGAATAAAGCCAGTTCCAATGGTCTGATTGCTCCATCTCCCTATTCTCTCTTTCCCAATTCATTACCCTGGATAGAGTAGACAAAAATCTTTAGTCCCACTATCCATCCTTTTTGGCCCTATCCTCATTTTTCAATGCACCCATCTTCCTTTTCTCCCACAGACTTGCAGTAATGTATATTACATGTTTTGAACATATTAATCTCTAAATCTTATTATACGTGTCTCATTATATCAATGTCATTGCACACTTATTTAAAATAGTTTTACTAAAAATCCTAAGATATTATACTTTTAGTGTTTCAGGGAAATATATTTAGACTCCTTGAAATTTTGATACTTTTATTATGTATGGATTAAAATAAATAAAAATTCATATATTGGTATATAACTTCTGTCCCTTCCCCCCATCTCTTGTCTCTCTCTCCACATATAGACTCCACATTCTCAGAAGAATATTGATGATAAGATAAACAGCACCAACAGAAACAAACAAGAAAACACTGCTGTGTTTCACTGCTGTGAAACTGTTCTTTTTTATTTTTTTTAAACAACTCTGTTACACTAACATTTATTAAATGCTTTCTATGTGCCAGATCCTATGCTACATGCTTTACATGGAATATCACATTTATTCTTTTTTTTTAAAAGATACTTTGATTACATAAATGTTACACATGAAACTGTTTTAGTCAGAGTTCTTGGTGAAGTTCTTCATATGTGCTGGAATCCAATAGAGTTCAGTTTACAGGGAAATATCCAGAGCCTAGCCAAAAAAGGTCAATAGCAGGTCTTAAGGGGCCATAAAGGAGAAAAGTTTGATGGAAACATGCAGTTTTGAGGACATAATAACAGAATAACTCCATTAATTAAATTTACTCATGTACAGCCATTACATTGAATTCTTCAACAAATGTATTGAAAATATTTAATAACTGTAAAGCAGAAGGTAGTTCAAAAAAGTATGGATTCATTTCTCTTGCTTAAACTCAGGGAAGCTCGTCACTGTTAAATAATATATGAATTCTAAATTGCATTCTATAATGTTTATCAAAATTGTGTTTCATAATGTCATATCAAAGAACTGTAATTAAAATAAATATAATTAAAAAGTAAACTATATAGTATTTAAAATATGTATGATGATATTTTCAGGATTTTAATATTTGCTATTTGTAACTGAAAATTCAATACTTATTTAAGGTATTGAAGCATTTTCTTCAAACAAGTCGGCTCAATTAATAAAAAGAACATTTTATTCAGAATTAATTTGGCAATTGATCTTGTACTGCATATTTACTCCCACTATTTTTGAAAATATATACATCTTCTCTCATAGGAAAAGAGACAGAGATTGAATTATTCAAAGGGAAATACAGAACAAAAGAAACACAAGTTGGAATCCTGAAGGAGACTTAATTTCTCTATATAAAGGTCACAGAGCATATATATATATATATATATATATATATATATATATAATGGAATCATTCATTCTCAACCAGTGGAATATGTATTGAATAGAGAAATGGAGAGGAAACCAGGGTGGGATAATGGTAATATAAGTCAAATTCATTATTACAAAGCTCTGTTTCTATATCCTTAATCACTTCTTAGTGTGTTGTCCTCTTTCCTATATAGTCTGGTTTTACAGTACCATCAAGATTCTTTTACAGTCAACAAGAAATTTGTAGGTTTGGATTACTTATAATCACCTCTTCTTTCTGAATACCAACAAATAACTTGGTATGTGATTTTCTAGAAAGCCAACCTCCAGGAAATGAAAATTTTGCTCCTGTGGACCCAAGACAAAGTGCACATACATATGTAAGGAAAAAGAGATTCTCATACACTGTTCTTTTAGTATTACCATAAAAAATATCTCATACATTATTGAAATGTTTTACACAAACGATATTTTATATACTGCTCCATAATTTGGTAAAAATTTTATATTCTCTTCTCAAGATTTTGATGTATAAAAAATTATTTTTAGCACAATTACAACAAAATTTATTAATATATGATCAAATACGACTGAAGGTAAAAAATATATTTTAACCAAACACTTCTCTTTACAATACGAATAATTGAAATCATTATATAATTTTAATTATAAAAAAGT
>JAQZBX010051493.1:0-19372 GCA_029593785.1 Cabassous unicinctus | reverse complement strand
TTTTTTTTTTTTTTTTGAGGTGCTGGGGATTGAACCCAGGACATTGTATGTGGGAAGCTGGCACTCAGCCACTGAGCCACATCAGCTTCCCTGAGTTGGTGTTTCCCTTTTTTGCTTGTTGTTTTTTTGTTTGTTTCTTTTTAGGAGGCACTGGGAACCTCCCATGTGGGAAGCAGGTGCTCAACCACTTGAGCCACATCTGCTCCCCTATTTCTATTTTTAATGTTAGTTATTTGTATCTGTTTTTCTCTCCTTTTTTTCTTTGTCAGTCTAGCTACAGGTTTGTCAATTTTTTTGTTGATTTTTTTTCCCAAGGGATCAACTTTTAGTTTTGTTGATTCTCTCAATTGTTTTTCTATTTTCTACTTCCTTTCTTGCTGCCCTAATCATAATTATTTCTTTCCTTTTGCTAAGTGTGGGTTTACTTTGCTCTTCTTTCTCTAGTTCCTTAAGATATGAAGTTAGGTCATTCAAGATCTTTTTTATTTTCTAATATAGGTGTTCATAGCTATGATATATTAAATTATGTTCCCTAATTTAGGCATGTTCTTAATCTTAATTCACATTCCTGGGGGTGTGAACCCATTGTAAATAGAACCTGTTGAAGATGTTATTTTTAATTAAGGTGGAGCCCAATTAAAGGGTGGGCTTTAATTCAGATTACTGGAGTCCTTTAAAGAAGATGAAATTTATACATAGAAAGAGAAAGTCATGGAAGGGACATAAGCTGGAAGTCATAGGGAACTCAGAAGAGGAAGGAGAAGACATCACTGTGTTGGGAAAGTCAATGAACCCAAGGATCACCAACAACTAGCACCAGAATGTTACAGACATTGGAGAGAAAACATTGCCTTGTTGATGCCTCAATTTTGGATTTCTCCTAGCCTCAAAACTGTGAGCCAATAAATTCCCAGTGTTTAAACCAACTCATCATGTGGTATTTGTCATAGAAGCCTTACAAAACCAAAATAATATAAATTTCCCTCTAAGCACTGACTTTGCTGCGGCCCATAAGTTTTGTTATGTTGTGTTTTTGTTGTCATTCTTCTCCAATTATTTTCTAATTTCCTTGTGATTTCTTCTTTAAGAAATTGGTTGATTAAGAGTGCACTGTTTAACTTCCATATTTTTGCAGATTTTCCAATCTTCCTTCTGTCATTGATTTCTAGCTTTATCCCATTATTGTCAGAGAAACTATTTTGTGTGATTTCAATATTTTAAAATTTATTGAGATTTCTCTTGTGCCCTAACTTATGATCTATCCTAGAGAATGATCCATGGGCACTTGAAAATAATGTGTACTCTGTTTTTGAGTTAGATCTAGGTGGTTTATAGTGTTGTTCAAGTCCTCTATTTCCTTGTTGATCTTCTCTGTCTAGATGTTCTATCCTTTAAATAAATATTATTATTTATTTTCTTCTAGTTACTTTGAATATAATTTGCTCTTCCTTTTTTAGTTATTAAAGAGAAAGTAAATGTAGATCATTGGTTATGCCTTTTTTTTTCTAATAAAAGTATTTAAAACTACAAATTTCTCTATGTACACTGCTTCACCTACATCCTACAGCTTTTACTATGCTGTGAATTTATTATTATGCAGTTAAAAATATTTTCTAATATTCCTTATGATTTGCCCATGGTTTTTGTCGCTTAATTTCTAAATATTTTGAGCTTTTCTAGATATCTTACTCTTATTGATTTCTAATTTAATGTCACTGCAGTCAGAGAACATACTTTGTATGATTTTGATCTTTTAAAATTTTATTGAGGCTTGTTTTGTGCCCCAGAATATGGTCTATATTAATGAATATTCCATGTGCACTTGAAAAAAAGTGTGCATTCTGTAGTTGCTGGGTATAGTGCAATATTTTATAAATGTTAGGTCTAGTATTGATAGTGTTTTTCAAATCTTTTCTAGTCTTACGTATTTTTTGTCTACTTGATTCTCTTAAGTAGAATCTTGATTCCATTCTACTTAATTCCATTGAGATGGGCATTAAAATCTCCAACTAAGATTGTGGATTTGTCTACTTCTCCGTTTAGTTCTGTAAATTTTTGCTTTGTTTATTTTGAGCCCCTTATATTAGTAACTGTTAATGCATTTTTGAAGGAAGAGAGAAAGAACAGGAAGGAGATATCAACAGGATGATGGAGGATTGCTTTTAATCATATATGTTTGCCTATGATCCCAAACAGCCTTTGTCACCATTTGAGTAAACAAAGGAAAGAATGCTAGGTGCTGAAGCTGCCCACACTTCAGTGAAGGGCTCAGTTATTTGTTGTTTGTTTGCTTTAATTGGGCAGTTGTCTCCCAAAGACATGACTCTAACGACCTTAACAAGCAACGAAGACAATATCCAGACCCTCTCCCATGAGCATGCTTCTAGGAAGCTGTTGAACAGAAACTAATTCTTTCCCAGCTCATTAGTCGTTACAGCCTTAGGGTTTCATTTAAATGTAATCAAATCAGATAAACAGGTGGTTTTGCTGTAAGCCAGAGGGACATTAATCAAAAATTCTTGGGCTCTAGATATTCTTTCCAAAGAAAGATGTGATGCATGGCTGATGAACATTTATGGGGCTCTCCTGTAAGTGAAGAGCCTTATACTTTCCCCTTTTGGAGAACTAAAGACAAACAGGAGTTCAGACCCTGTCTTTAAAGAGTTTATATTCATGCCGAGTAATTTAAACCTCTAAGTGGGAAATGAGAAGGATAATGAACGATAATCTATTTCTGTATGGCATTTTACAGTTTACTAAAGACTATTTTCTTTATCAGCATCCTTTAATGCTTTAAGTACCCTGAGTCATAGGTAGCACAGGTATTCATACTCCAGATCTGCAGACAAGCTTCATATAAGCCCATGACTCCATCCTGTACCCATCCCAAGTATTGTAAATCTATACGTAATTGTCTATTGGTTATATAGTCTTTACATGTTAAAACCATACAGAGAGCCTATTCCAGGGTCCTAGATAGTTTAGGAATTAGATCTAATTCTTTCCTTTACTTGAGTATACTGCTTCAGAGCATGGACTTAAAGTCAGACTATCTGGCTTGAATCCTATCTCTGAACTTATCAGATGTAATCTTGGCAAATTACTGTGCCTCTATTTTCTCTAGAATCTAAGATGAACAGATTATTGATTTGCTGAAATCAAATCTGTAAAATAAAATCATCTGTAAAGTGGGATGATAATGATAGCTAACTCAAAGTTTGTTAAGAGGATTAAATGAGTTAGGATTTGTAAGATGCTTATAATAGAGTTTTAAAAATATGTTTCCCAGTATTCTGGCTCTATTAAAACAGGAAGGCAAGTAGGAGGCTCATTCAGTCATCCAAATGACTATTTATTGTATGAGATAGTTACTGTGCTGAGCATCGATCTGCACCATTTAAATTCACTCTAAGGTTCCACCAACATTTGTATTCAAACTTATTAGAATAATAGCATCTATAAATTTTACAGCCACCCCCTTAGTTCTTTCACCTACGAACTGAGTGCTTACTAAGTCTCAAGAACCAGGCTAATCCCATTACATATAGATTATCATTTAACCCTCACAGTACATCTTCAAAGACTTCAACTTTGATGGAAGGTAAGAGTGAATTAGCCATCACTGTGTCTGCCTCTAAATCCCCTGGCAAATAAAACAAGGACTGCTCCCTTCACTGCTGATCCAACTTCTTGGCATGACTAACAAGGTTGGGCTCCCATCTCTGCCTCTGGAAATATTGGTCATCCTGACCTTTCAACTGTCTGGAATTGACTGCAAAGGCAGTTTTGAGCTATGGGCAAATAGTAGAGCCTAGGAAATAGAAGCACAGGCTTTGCAATCAGACTGACTTGATTTGGAGACTTGGCTGTACCTTTTAATAACTATGTGACCTTAAGCAAGTTCTTTAAAATTTAGTCATCCATCCTTCGATTCATTCAACAGATATTTATCAGTATCTCCAGGCTCTAGGCACACAACATTGAGCAAAAGAGCTAAAATTCTCTGTCCACGTGGATCTTATACCCTGGTGTCTTTATGTCTTTATGATTCAGGTTTTTTCTTTCATTTAGAAAATGAGGGTGCACAATAATGTCTTCTTTAAAGCATTATAGTGAGATTAAATGGGATAAGTAAAGTGCTTAGCACAGCGCTACTGGAACATATTAAAAATAATAATGTGAACATCTGCTTGAATTTGGCATTTTTCAGGTTATCTCCTGACTGGAATAATAGTATAGATGAGTTGCCTGCCAGAATAACAGTGATGTCTAGAATATCTGGACTGAGAGTTAGCTTTTCTTGGTTCCTTGACTCCAAGAATAGATGCCTGACCAAAAGATGAAAACATAGCCAAGCTCATTTATCATAGCAATTTAAAAATATTTATGATCATCTGTAGGATAAATTGAGAGGAAATTTCATTTATAGTTTTAACCAAGGAGCCAGCTTTATTGGCCATTTAAATGTCCACCCTTCCCTGCATATCTCGATCCTTCAGCTAGAAATTCTAAGACAATATTGCAGGTCAGCATTTCCCCTTTGAGCTTATTCTAAACCTAGATATTATTGCCCTAAGCCTTAAATCTGATTGTATAAATAATAAGCATAGAGGGATTAAGTGGATAAATATTAAGATGGAATGAATTTCTCTCCAATTCAGGACAAAAACTGCCTATATCTGTAAATACATACTCTGCCTTCCCTGCTATTGTAGCAGATGGACATTGCCTTTGTTCTATTCAAGGTCAGCCCCTTAGATCTGATTCCATCTCTTCCCTCTGCATTACAGACATTTCTTAATTATTTGTCTCTTTCTTGTAGACTGTAAGCTTCCTAGGGTTAGGGACCATGCTTGACATATTTCTATCTTCTGTTCATATCATAATGCCTGGCACACAGCTGGTTTTCAATGTGTATTTATTGAATTGAATTGCAATGGTATTGATTTCTTTTCAGATCATAGATTAACAGGTTATTGACAGGCAGAAATAAAATCTAACTCTCTCATCTCTTGGTTTTATAAATATTTCCAAAAACATCAAAATTATGATGACAAAGCCATTTTAAAAACACTTTGAATGGAATTGAGTTAAAGCCATTCAAGCACTTAAGTTTCAACCCTTTTATAAACAACATGGCATTTCAAAAGAATAAATTTTTTCATAGATTCCAATGAAGAAACATTACTATTGAAATCAGAAGTAGGCACTGCCTAACAATTCCATTATTAAGTGGTTTAAAACACCCTCTTATTACCTACCATCTCTTTTTAGCTTATTTGTTTAAACAACTTGGCATAAATAGATAATCTGGTTGCATGTTCTCTGGGTAAACAGAAATTCTGTTCTATTGGAGGACATGATTTTATAATTTTCATTTGGGTGTGAATATAAAGGAGATTTTAAAAGCTGCTGAAACTTTTGGTTAGTTATTTGAGGAAAAATCGTGAAGGGAGAGTTACTAGAAAGGAAAAGTCAAAAATTATTCTTAAAAACTTGGGAGCAGGGGTGCAGGTAAAGAATTGGAAGATGAGTCACTCAACACATATTTATTGAGCTATATGCTAGCCACTGTCTAGGGGTCATGGATACACTACTGCTCTTGTGGAGCTGACATTTAAATTGGGGCACAAAGATGTTCTAATGATGTTGAATCTCAGAAGAAAGGAGTTCGGTTTCATCCCTTAGTTCTCTGGAGCATTTTGACCCTATTCAATGCGCAAAAACAGTCAAGTAAAAACAGTGCTGTTATAACCTTCCCAGGGCCATGGGATGCCTACTTGTTTTACGTTTATATAATTAAGAGAGGCTACTCAAGTTAACGCTTCCTTAAACAGAAAAATCTGTCCCGAATCTGTGTCTACCTATTCTGTGAATTGTCTGGCAAATTCCCTGCTAAAATCAATCAATTACTCCATCCCTCAATCAATCAATCAATCATAATAGACAAAAGAAAATAAGTATTTCGTTTTTTGTGGAACACCCATAATACAACTATCCCAAAAGGATCATGTGAGGATTAAAGGAGATACTGTAAAGTGATTAGTATGGTACCCAGCACGAGGTAAGTGTTAAACATACATATATTTGTACTTCCTCGCTCAGCCGCTACTAGAAGTAGATTGCTCCTGCTTCTGAGAGAGAGAGAATATAAATCAAGCTCCTAATCAGCACAGGCAGTCTGCTCCACCCTCTGCACATCTGGTATGTAAAGCATGTGAATCCCTCTCTAATCAACAACTCATAATAATGGCATTTCCGACCCTCATCAGAGAATTCAACTAGGAATTGATTGCAATGCAGCTCTTGCCAAAGGCTTACTGGTGACGGTATTTGAGAGGAACTGTCTAATGGATATACTATTTACATGCATTCTTCTTCTAAGCTTTTTCTTTGGATTAAGAAATCATCAGAAAACTTACCTAGGCTATAATATTGCAATTCTCTATAAAAGCCTTTGTAGAATTAAAATGTGCTGCCCCTTCACTTTTCTGAGGATCTATATTGAAAACATCTGCCTAGCATAAGACCTGGTCCATAGTAAATTCCTTGAATATTAAAAGGATGAATCTATTTGAACAAGATTTCTGTTTTTTTTGTTTTTTTTGTTTTTTTTTTTTAATATAGCCAGAGGGGAAGATAATGCCATCGGCATTTCTTTTTTAATTCCTTCTCTTTCTGGGGAATTGCTCTTCAACCTTCACATCTTAGCTGGGTATCATATTCTCTATGGTGCCCTCCCCACTCCTTCCCCAGGCAGAGTCTAAACTCTCTCTACCCTACTCCTGGATTGCCCAGAACCCACCCCTGTTACAGTACCTATCAAGTGCTTATGCAATTGCTCACTCCTTGCTGAGGAAGTTTCTGAGTGCACTAACTATATTTTCATCTTTTTATCTCTAAATGTCTAGTATGGCCCGGGCATAGAGTAACTTTTCAACAGACATCTATTGGAAAATTAAGTTTCTGAGTATACAGGTAAAAGGATTGGAAAGGATGGTTGAAACCAGATTGGGGAAGGATGTAGTTCTGTTTGTTGTAGTAGGTATTGAAAGCTCTTGAGTTGGAGAGGGATGCAATTTGCTTTGGTATTCTGTGAAGAATGGATTAGAGGGGAAAGAAACTGGAGACCATGAGAACAGCTAGATAATGCTTGAAAAGGTCTGAGTGAGAGTCAATGAAGATGTGAATTAAGCAGTGGAAGTGGAAGGGGCAAAAAAAGATGAAGGTCTTCTGTTTTAAAGTTGACATTTCTGCTTGCTTCTCTTTAAAAATCATCCCAAAAGAATAAGAAGAACTAGACTAAAACATAAATTCTATTATTGATGAAACTAGAAAAATATGTTACCCTAAACCACACTATATTAACATAAAAACTATATGAGATGTTGAGTCAATTTAACAGAGCAGATAAAACTTAAAAATGTGGAAGATAAGCATCTGTGGATGGGTATATCCATGAAAAAGAATCCTATTCACTCTGAAGAACCCTGGAGAGTCCACAAAATCTAGATGTCCTAGGAGCTATGGAAGGCAAATATATAGTGTAGTTGATAATACGAGGATTGGTTGAAAGACCGTAAAAAAATCAGTTAGACCTCTAGTGTCCCCTCCCCGCTGCACATCCAGATAACTATCCCTCTCTCATTTCAGCAGGAGAAGAGAGGGTTATTCTCTGGAGCAGCTGAACCAGATGGCCTCTGAGTTCAGAGACATCAGGCATGGCAGAGGGAAATGGTAGACTGAAAAGAGAGGACTTGCATTAAAGAAAGGCTGCAGCTTGAATTGTAATGCACTCAGCCCCATCTCCCTACTCCCTAGAACACCATCATCCACACTTAAACCCTCAAGAGAAGATATCATACATCCTTCTCTGGAGAAGCTCAACAAACCAAATATATATATATGTTTTCATTGCAGGATACATTTGAGGATTCCCTAATGGAAACATCTAGCCCTTAAGCTGACTTCCAGCAAATCAAGCCTATCCCAATCACAGAGAGCCTCCAAGAAGAATTTTAGTGCCTCCCTCTTAAAAATGAAGAGAAAGCAAGGAATCCAGATTTTTTAGAAAGGCTTACAACATTAAAAAACAAAAAACAAAAAACAAAAAAAACAGAAATAAAAGAAAATAACTCCAAGAAAATGGGAAGCAAAAGCGAACATACTTTAAAGAAAACTATAATTAACATCTCCAGAGAGGTAAATATGCTATGCAAAAAGGAACATACGAGAATAAGAAAAAGCTCTTATAAATTAGCAATAAGATAGCTAACATTAAAAATGCAAAAGAAGAGGTGGGAAGATGTTGGAGTAGGAAGCTCCAGGAACCAGTCCTTCCACTAGAACAACTATTAAACAGGCATGAACTGTCTGAGTCAACTGTTTCAAAATTCCAGAGTCCAGTAGAATGCTGTAAAGCATCCAAGGAAGAGCAGGAGAAAGAAGCTGATAAATTATGGTAAATACAGGTAAATTGCTCTTTCACATGGTGGTTACTGTTGCCTAACCTCCACTCTCATGGCAGACAGTAGTGGTGTCTGGCCCCTAGTGTAGTTTACTGGTGCCAAGAAGGACATAAAAATCCACTTCTCCAAAATCAAGGGTGAGCACAAGCTGATCGCTGATCACAGCTTTTGATTAGCTACTTCAGATCACTGGAGGCCTGGCTCTGATGATGGCCATTGTTCCAACCTGCCCCAGACAAAGGCAATGGGGGAAACTGCACTTCCTCAGAACTGCAGATGACAGTTACAGAGCTTCATTTTCTGGGCAGGTCAAAGATGCATAGCTTTTGGGATCCATGGAAGAAGCTCCTGGTGCCCTTCCTAGTCTCTACCTCATCCCCTCTACAGGACAGTTTAGAGCTGGCCTCCACTCACTTTGTGGATCCCTGGCTGGGAAGGACTTGACTCTGTCTTATCGTATCCCCCAGGCAAAAGCAGCTTGAGACAAAGAAAGTAGTAAAAGAAACAATTGAGGCAGACAGCCTGGGACAAAGGCTTGCTTGCTTTAAGTTCTGCAGTGGAATACCCTAGAGAGGGAAAAGGTCTGTCTTAAGGGAAATAGAGGGGACAATCGAAATCCTGTAAACAGGGAACTTCTAAGACCACTAGCAAATACAAGCCCTGGACAATATACATGATCCAAAAAGACAGCAATAACCCTGTACTTTGCATTCACCTTGAGCAGACCATCCTGCTAGGAGGGCTGACACTCAAGAAAATCTTTGTCATATCACCAGCTGGTTACAAACTCAAGAAACAGACATCTCAGGGAATACAGAGTTAACACTAAAATTTTAAAAATGTACACTCTACAACAAAAGATTATAAAACAAACAATAAAATAGGAAATGATAACCCATCTAAAGGAAGAGGCTAAAAATCCAGAAAACATCAACAAAGAGGAACAGACTATGGAAATAATGGACAAAGACTTTAAGAAAATGATTTTCAATATCCTCAAAGAGAGGAAGGAAAATACAGAAAAAGAATTAAAGGACATCAGGAAAACAATCACTGAACAATATGAGAATCTCAATTAAGAGATAACATTTTTTAAAGGAATAAAACAGAACTACTGGTATTGAAGACCACAATAAATGAAGTGAAAAAATCACGGGAGAAGTTAAACGCAGATTGGAACTGGCACAAGAAAGAATTAGTGAACTCAAAGACAAGACAATTGAAATGAGTCAGACTAGGAAGTAGAAAGAAAAAAGAATTTAAAAAAACAAAACAAAAAAAAGGCTAAAAGACCTCTGGGACACATCAATTGTACTAATATATGCATTATGGGGGTCCCAGAAGGAAAAGAAAGAGAGAAAGGGGCAGCAGGAATATTTAAAAAAATAATGTCAGAAAACATCCCAAACTTAGCAAGACATGAATATGCACATCCAAGAAGCCCAGAGAATACCAAATAGGATAAACTTGAAGAAAAATATGCCCCATCACATATTAATTAACTTTTGAATGCAAAGGACAAGGAGATAGTTCTGAAAGTTACAAGAGAAAATCAACATGTTACTGCAAGTGAGTCCCGATTAAATTAAATTTCTATTTCTCATCAGAAACCATAGAAACAAGAAACAGTGGGTTGAAATACTTAAAATGCTAAAAGAAAACCACTGCTGATCAAGAATTTTACATCAGTGAGACTTTCTTTCAAAAATGAGGGAGAGATGAAGACATTCCCATATAAACAAGGGCTGAGGGAGTTCATCACCACTAGACCTGCCCTACAAGCAATTCTAAAAGTAGCTTTTCAAACACAGAGGAAAGGACACTAGACAGTGCTTCAAAGCAGCATATATAAATAAAGACCTCTGATGAATGTAATTATTTGGGTAATTATAAATTCCAGTATTGTTGTATTTTTTGGTATGAAACTTCACTTCTTACTCCCTACAGGTTCTAAAATGCAAATGCATAAAAAGTATGATAAAGCTATGGTTTGGGACATAAACTGTGCAAATATGTAATTGGTAACAAGTACAGAAAAAAGGAGAAGACAGAGAGGTATATGGAACAGTGTATGTATATGCTATCAAAGTCAAGTTGGTATTAAATCAAATATGATTGTTATGTATTTATGATGTTGAATTTTATTCCCATGGTATCCACAAGGAAAATACATGAAAAATATATCCAGATAGAAATGAGAAGGGACTCAAAATAGTACAATGCGAAAAATCAAATAAATATGAAAGTAGGCATTAATGGAAGAATTGTGGAACAAAAAACATATAAGACCTTACCAAGACTAAATAGCAAAAAGGCAGAAGAAAGTCCCACATTATCAAGTGACTACAAACATAAATGGATTAAATTCTCCAGTCAAAAGGAAGTGACTGGCAGAATGGATTTTAAAAGTGCCCCAATTATATGCTGTCTATCAGAGATTCACCTTAATTCAAAACATAAGTAGGTTGAAAGTGAAAGGATGAAAAAATATATACCATGCAAGTAGTAACCAAAAGAGAACTGAGGTAGCTGTACTAATACAAGATAAAATAGATTTCAAGCACAAAACAATTATGAGGGACAAAGACAATCCTTATATATTGATAAAGGGACAGTTCAACAAGAAGATGTAACAATCATAAATATATATTCACCTCACAGCAGATCCCCAAAATAAGTGAAGTAAATACTGACAGATCTGAAGGGAGAAATTGACAGTTCTACGTTAATAGTAAGATATTTTAATACATGACTTTTTTTTTAGTTAGGACAGTAAAAAGAATTTATTTGGGAAATGGGGAAAGAACAGAGTTTGCTGAGAAATGAGAGAGAAAGATGGAAATACACACCAAGATTTGGTGTGGGCCCCTCTAGGCAGAGAGAGCCAATACCTGACTTCTTAACAATGGATAGAACATCTAGACAGAAGATCAGTAAGGAAATAGAATATTGAATGATACTCTAAACCAAGCAGTCCTAACACACACACACACACACACACACATATACTAACATATATGTAAAGAGAGAGAGAGAACAATTCACTCAACAACATTAGAATACACATTCTTCTCAAGTGCACATGGATCATTCTCCAGAGTAGACAATATCTTAGGCCACAAAACGAGTCTCAGTAAAGTAAAAAAATATTGAAATCATACAATGTATCTTCTCCATCCACAAATAAATGAAGCTAGAGATCAATAGCATAAGGAAAAATGGAATATTGACAAATATGTGGAAAATAAACATTGTACTCTATAAAAAACAATGGATTAAAGAGTAAATCACAAGGGAAATTAGAAATATCTTGAGGCAAGTGAAAATGAAAATACAACATACCGAAACTTACGAGATGTAGCAAAGGCACTACTGAGAGATAAATTTATATCTCTAAATATTTACATTAAAAAAGAAGAAAGACTTCAGATCAGACATCTAACCTTAAAACTGGATGAACTAGAAAAAGGAGATCAAACTAAACCCAAAGTGAGTGGAAGGAAGGAAATAATAACGATTAGAGTAGGGTAGAGATAAATGAATTAGAGAATAAAAAATAGGTATAATCAACAAAGCCAAAGGTTGGTTCTTTGAAAAGATCAATAAAATTGACAAACCTTTAGCTAGACTGATGAAGAAAAAAAGAAAGGACACAAATTCCTAAAACCAGAAATAATAAGGGCAACATTACTACCAACCCCACTGAAATAAAGAGAACTAAAGAGGATATTATGAACAACTGTACACCAACAAATTAGATAACCTAGATGAAATTGTCAAATTCCTAGACATGCACAAACTACCTTACACTTGACTCAAGAAGAAGTAGATCTCAACAAACCAGTAACGAGGAAAGAGATAGAATCACTAACCAAAACCTTCCCAAAAAAGAAAAGCCCAGGACCAGGTGACTTCACAGGGAAATTTTACCAAACATTCCAAGAATTAACACCAATCCAGTGTTCCAGAAAATTGGAGAGGAGGGAACACTCTTTCACATTCATTCTACAAGACTGACATCACCCTCATACCAAAGCTAGATGAAGATACTACAAGAAAAGAAAATTACAGATCAATATCTCCTATGAATACAGATACAAAAATCCTCAATCAAATACTAGCAAATAGAATCCAACAGCACATTAAAAGAATTATACACTTGATCAAGAGGGATTTATTCCAGCTGTGCAAAAATGGATAAACATAAGAATTTAATGTAATACACCACATTAACAAAAGAAAGGGAAAAAACACATAATCATCTCAATTGATGCCGAATATGCATTTGATAAAATCCAGCACCCTTGTTCATAACAATACTTAGAAAACCAGGAATAGAAGCAAACATCCTGAATATGATAAAGGGCATATATGAAAAATCCACAGTTAACATTATACTTAATGGTGAAAGACTGAATGCTTGCTTCCTAAAATCAGGAACAAAACAAGGATGCTAACTGTCACCACTGTTATTCAATATTGTACTGCAAGTTCTAGCCAGAGCAATTAGGCATGAAAAAGAAATAAAAGACAACCAAATTAGAATGGAAGAAATATAATATTCCCTATCTGCAGATGGCATGATCCTTTATACAAAAAATTCTGAAAATTCCACAACGAAGCTCCTAGACCTAATAAATGAATTCAGCAAAGTCATTGGGTGCAACATCAAGACCCGAAAATCAGTAGTGTTTCTATACACTAGTAATGAACAATCTAAAGAGGAAATCAAGAAAAAAAAATTCTATTTACAACAGCAACTAAAAGAATCAAATTTCTAGGAATAAATTGATCCAAGAATGTAAAGGACTTATATATGGAAAACTACAAAACATTGTTAAAAGAAATCAAAGAACACCTAAATAAATAGAAGGACATTCCATATTCATAGACTGGAAGACTAAATATTGTTAAGATGTCAATACTATACAAAGCGATTTGTAGATTCAATGCAATCCCAATCAAAATTCCAACAACCTTCTTTGCAGAAATGGAAAAGCAAATCATCAATTTTATGTGGAAGGTTAAAGGGCCCTGGATAGCTAAAGTCATCTTGAAAAAGAATAATGAAGTCAGAGGACTCACACTTCCTGACTTTAAAAGTTATTACAAAGCCACAGTAATCAAAATAGCACGGTACTGGCACAAGGATAGACATAGAACAATGAAATAGAATTGAGAGCTCAGAAATCAATCCTCATATTTTTTTGTAAAATCATTTTTATAAAAATGATTTTTTACAAGGTGGCAAAGATGTCTCGATTGGGAAAGAATAGTCTCTTTAATGAAAGGTACTGGGAAAACTGGATCTCTATTTGCAAAAGAAAAAGTAGGCTCCCTACTTCACATCTTAAGCCAAAAATCAACACAAAATGGATCAAAGAACTAAATATAAGAGCCAGAATTATCAAACTCCTAAAAGGCAATGTAAGGAAGCACCTTCAGAATTGTGTGCTAAGCAATAGTTTCTAAGACTTTGCACCCAAAGCACAAGCAATAAAAGAAAACATAGATAAATGGAACCTCATCAAAATTTTAAAAATTTGTGCCTCAAAGGACTATACATGAAAGTAAAATTACAGCCTACACAATGGGAGAAAGTATTTGGAAACTACATATCTGATAATGATTTAATATTCAGAATATCTAAAGAAATCCTTCAACTCAGCAATGAAAATACAAACAATTGAAAAAGGACAAAAGACTTCAATGGACATTTTTCCAAAGAGGATATACAAATGGCCAAAAAGCATATGAAAAGATGCTCAACTACATTAGCCATTAGGAAAATGCAAATCAAAACTACAATGAGATACCATTTCACACCCACCAGAATGGCTACTATTTTTTTTAAAAAAAACAAAACAGAAAATTAGAAATGTTGGATAAGATGCAGAGAAATAGGAAACACTCATTCGTTGTTGGTGGGAATGTAAAATGGTTTCAGCCGCTGTGGAAGACAGGTTGGCTGTTCCTCTTAAAGTTAAGTATAGAATTACCATCTTACCTGGTAATCCCACTTCTAGGTATATACCCCAAAGATTTGAAAGCAGGGACTTGAACAGATACGTGCACACCAATATTCGTAGAGGCATTATTCACAATTGCCAAAAGATGGAAGCAACCCGAGTGTCTATCAACTGAAGAATGGATAAACAAAATGTGGTATATATACACAATGCAATATTATTCAGCCATAAAAAGGAATGAAGTTCTGGTACATGCAACAATATAGATGAACCTTTAAGACATCATGCTGAGTGAAATAAGCTAGACACAAAAGGACAAACAATGTATGATCTTACTGATATGAAATAATTAGTATAAGCAAACTCATTGAGTCAGAATCTAGAATATATTATAGGTTACTTGGGGACAGGGTGGGAGTAGGGAATGGGGAATTAAGACTTAAAATGTGCAGAGTTTCTATTTAGGATGATGGAAAAGTTTTAATAATGGATGGTGTGGAAAAGTTTTAATAATGGATGGTGGCTATGATAGCACAACATTGTGAACATAATTAACAGCACTGGATCATATAGCTGAACGTGGTTAAAAGGGGAAATTTAGATTGTATATATGGAATAGAATAAAAAGTTAAAAAAAAAAACAAAAAACCATAGAACTGAACAGCACAAACAGTGAGCCCTAACTTAAACCATGCACTATAGTTATAGTCCAATGATAAAAATGTGCTTTCATCAATTGTATCAAATGTACAACACCAATGCAAGGGATTATTAATAGGTAATCTTGTATTTTATTCATGATTGTTCTGTAAATGTACAACTTCTCTAATAAAAAAAAGGAAGATGTAAAGCAAAGAAAAAAATTCAAAAGGAGAATTGGAAGATAAAGTTGAAATCTCACTGAAAGTAGAACACAAAGATATGAATAATAAGATAGAAAAGATAAGGAAATTAGAAGTTTCCACCTCTAATATCAAGTTAATAGATGTTCTAGAAAGACAGAATAGAGAAAATGGATGGAATCATCAAAGAAATAATTTGATAAAATTTAGATAATAAAGTATGTAAGTAACTAGATTAAAAGTCCAAAGATTGTCTCCATCCACAAAAGAATTTTTTGAATAGGCTGCACCAAGAAACATCCTCATGAAATGTCAGTACATCAGGGATAAAGATTTAATACCAAAATGTTCCAGAGATAAAAACATGTCACATAAAAGGTTTACTAATTAGCAACTACTCTTGAAAATAGAAGGCAGTGGAGAACTACTTTCAGTATTTTGAAGAAAAGTTACTTCCATTCTAGGAATATACAATTAGACAAACTGTCATGAAACATGATGATACAATAAAGACATTTTAGACATACAAAATTGCAACAAATTTACCTCCAATATATCATGTCTGAAGAGGCTATTTAGGCAATATACTCCAGCAAAATAAACACAATGAAAGTATGAGATCTAAGAAGAATGGGATCTAATATAGGAAAGAAGTTTAGAGAATTCTCAGGATGGTTGAAGGAAAATTTCAGGACAACTGCTGTGTAGCAGATCTAGAGAGTCACCACCAGTCCGAGAGCAGGAAGAGGCTCAGGAGAGAATGCTCCAGGAAATTTTTAAAAGATGTGATAGAAATCTACATTTGAGAAGTTATTAGAGGAAATGAGAAGACTTACCCAATCACTGGTCCACAAAATACTATGAAAATTTAAACAATAAATAAAAATTAAAAAAAAATAATGAAGGCAATTATTAACCATTAGAAAAACCTAAAGTTGAACACAAAGCAACCCTAGTAATAGCATACTGTTCAGTAGTAACAGGAATTATATTGTCCTGATAAGGTAAATATTGAATATTGATTTAACTGAAATCGTAGGAAGTCAATAGATAATAATAGATATTGGAGAATCAAGAGAAAGCTGCATAAGCTTATTATTTAGAATCCTAGAGATAAATATGAGAAGAAATAAATAGAAGAGTTGAAAGTGGTTATAACTTGGCTAGGTTACTATATATGGGTTGAAGGTTGTGCACTGCACAACTCTAGGGGGCACCATTTACATCATGGAGTACTTGAATGGTGCCCCCCCATAGTTGAGTATTGCACAGTCTACCCAGCCCTTACACAGCAGCACTGCCTTTGAGAGCAGGACCAGTGTTGGGACAGGGTGGTGTGAGACCAGGCAAATAAATACTCTATTTAGTCATAAACATTTTAGCACTATTTGCCTTTTGAAATCTTGTGCTTGACTCTTTAAAATCTAGAAGAAAGAAAAAAGGAGAAGATGGATTTGAGACTAGTGAGATATGCTTAATAGGATTTGGCAGCCTTTGAGGGATGGGCAGATGAAAAGGAGCCGGTAAAGAAGGCTGAGAAAAATCAGTTAGAGAGGAAAGGAAACAGGAAGTTAGTATCACAGAAGTCAAATGGAGAGACTTTCCAGAAGGAGGTCATGGCCAACAGTGCCACATTCTGGTGAGCAAGAAATTATACAGGCTTTGGCTTCAAAAGTTCTGGAATGGGGTCTTAGCTCTATCACTCTCTGAGCCTCTGTTTCTTCACCTAAAAAATGGTGATAATGATACCAACCTCACAACAGCCTTATGCTGCTACTCTCATGAAATATGAGGTGACAAACTTGCTGGAGTAAGAAATCATTTTCAGTACCCAATTTTGCATCTCAGTGATACTCTCCTCACATTAATCTAAGTACTATCTGGGTAAAGGATTATGCTGTTGAAAATTATTTTAAAGTGATGTTAATTATTTTCAAGGCCCTTGGGAAGGTGTTTTTTCTTATAAATTTGACTGGGGTTCATTGCCACTTCCTTGAAGCAGGGAGCTGCAGTTGGGATTTCTGAAGCTCCTGGAGCATCTCAAGGAAGTTCTGTGACCCTGAGGGGTAAATTTTGAGGAACTGTCTGCCTCTTGATGGATAGCTAAAATAGCCTCCTTCCTGCTGCTATAGAATCTTCCCTTCCCCCAGAGGGAGAACAAGTAGTAAAAAACCGGCAGACACATACAGGGACATTAAAGTCATGCTATCACCACTCAGTCCAGGCCTGGCTTTCAGTGAAGACAAATTGGATCATGAGCCAGGAGGCCGCTTACGTAGAGCTGCAGCCCAAGATAGAGCACAGGAATATCTGAGAGGAGGGACAATCTGTTGAGGAGCATTGTTCCAAGTTCACCAAACTCCCAATTCTCATCTAGCTGCAATGGCCAGTCCCTGTAAACCATTCAGGGTCGCTGAGGAAGCCCCTATTGACTCTTTTTTGTATCTCTCAGCCCCAAGAGAACTCCTCTTGCTTCACCTGCCATTTGACTCCATGAAATTTAATAATAATGATAACAACAGCAACAAGTATTTATATAGAGGATATTATATGCCAAAGACTGTTCTTAGCACAGTTGAGGAAAATGAAGTACAAAGAGGTTAAGTAACTTGCCTAGTTTTTTGAGGCAGGCTCCCTGAGCAAGAGCCACTCCAGCATACATTCAGGATCTGTAGCAACCATTTGAGAAGTAAAGTTTCCTCTCTTTAAAATCCTGCAGTGACTCCCCACTGACTTTTGTATGGTATCCAGACTTGTTACCAAGGTATTCAAGGTTTTTCATGATAACACCTGAGTAGCTCCTAACACCACATCTGCTATAACCCACCACATACTGCTACTTCTGCCACTTTGAGCTTTTAACCTTTTTTCTGAACTTTCCTGAATTCTTGCACCTTTGGGCTTTGGCTAATGCATAGCCTGGAATGAAGAGTGGTGGAGTGATGGAAAATAGATGGGATTTGGAATCAGATTGATCTATATCTATCCAGTTGAGATCTCATGAGCTGTGGCCAAGACTGCTTAGTTGTCTACTGGATATCCATTCTCTGTGTCTATAAACAACAGAACACTGGTTTTTTTTTAAAGGAGGTGACAGGGATTGAACCTAGGACCCTGTACATGGGAAGTAGGTGCTCAATCACTTGAGCTACATCTGCTTCCCAGAACCCTGATTTTTAGATGGACATATCACTGAATATCTAGAAGACTAACTTTGATCATGTGATTGTTTTTTAGCTGTTGTTATATAAGTGAAAATGCTTATATGTGTAAAATTTCTGGAAGTTTTCTTATATTGGAAATTATTAGACTTTCTTCTTCTTTCCATCCTGCTTTGGAGTATAGGTATGATATCTGGAACTCCAGCAGGTATGTAGCACCATGAGGATGAAGGCCACATACCAGGGATGATGGAGCAGAAAGCCTGAGAAATACAGTGTCTCTGGTGACCCATGTAGCAGCCAAGTCAGCCTTCTGAACTTCTATCTCATGTGAGCTTCTATTGTTTAAGTGTTTGTTATTCACAGTTAATCCTAATCTTAGCTGATAAACCAGCTTGCAACACTGAGCATGTTACTTACATTTATGGGTCTAAACCTCAGCAGAGTATTCTATCTATCCCATTCAGTGGTTGTGGGAAATAAATGAGATAACATGAAAAAGAATGGCATGTGCTCTGGCAGGCCGGGAGGGGAGATATTTTTGTGAAGGGGAACCTGTTGACATCGATCAAGTCATGCTATCCCTTCACCCATCTACTTGCTTGATCCCAGCTCTTACAGTTGTGCTTCACCCAGTCCTTGGGTGGCTTAATGCTTAAATAAGGAGTTGGCGGACTAGATGATCTTTGGGGTCCCATCCAGAATTTAAATAGAGCAGAAGAGTCTCTACAACCACTTTTGTCCATGCCTATGGACAACCCTGGGAAGAGGAGGGCTTCTTTTCTTTAGATACCACTTGAGGACCATGACATTTCTCTAGGAGCATTCTAGCCCTCAGAGATTAATATACATGGTCTCTCTGTCTCTGTCTCACTGTTTCTCTCTGTCTCTGTTTCTGTCTTTCTCTATGTGGGATTAAGAGAGGAGAGTAA
>JAQZBX010051492.1:0-19370 GCA_029593785.1 Cabassous unicinctus | reverse complement strand
TTAAACCTCTATTTAATACACACAAAGAGAAGGGATGAATTTGCACCTATATGTCACTGTGACATGAATTTTGAGTGAAATTATTTATGTGTATGTACATAATTTCAAGCACAAAAAGATCTTTCAGGGTATCTAAAAGATTTGAAGAACATTTTTCATTAAACATAATTAAAATACAAATATGTATTTTGGAAAATATGGAATAAATATATGATCAACCTAACAATGAGCATAAAATAATTATTTTATAAAAATCTTACTATAATTCAATTTATTTAGCTAGCTAGGGATCTTCCATTCCAAACATTTATTAAATGTTTATAATGAAATGGCCTGAGTGTGGTTTCAGTGGCCTAGGATTTAAAATGTGTTCATCAACATGATGTCAGATGATGAAAAATTAAATGTTCCCCCTAAGTCAGTGTGGGGAAAAGAAAAAAAAAAAGTAATTGATGACCCAAAAATTACAAAATAAAATCTTATGAAAAAAATCTTCAGAAAAACAAAAGCTAAGTTTCATTACTAATAGATCCTACCTCATGCCATGTGTATCAACTAAAAACACAGAAATATCAGCATAGAACATCAGAAATCCATTAAAAAATATAAAATTGTAGAGAGAAAATAGGCAGAAGAATCAGAAGAATTGTAAGAATTTATCAGTATTCTGGAGATTAGAAACTAATGAATACATATTCAAGTATCTGTAAAAGGCCTTGTACAATAATAGTACATATGATATAAATTTAAATATATATCTAGACAGGGTACAAATTGAAGTCATATTGCCTAGGCAATGACCCATAAATGTAACTCACAATCTCTGAAAGTGTAATAGCTGAATCTAAAATTTGGCAGCAGTGTTTATTTCCCAGGAAATAGTTGTAAAGGTGACCTAGCTAGGAAAAAATCAATTAAAATATACACAGTAAAATCCTCATTCATCACAATACTGAAAGTATAATAATACATTCTGGGCATTGGAAGAATATGAATGCACCTCAGATTTTTACTGGGTTTATTACTTTTGGCAAAGTAAGGCTTTTATATTCATCCACCACTTGATTCTATCTATCTATCTATCTATTTATCTATCTATCTATCTATCTATCTATCATCTATCCATCCTTTCACAAAATATTTTTCCATAGTTAAACACAAGATCTGAATTTTGTTCAGGTGCTAGGTTTAATCATAAAATATATTTTTAATTATATAACAATATCTAAGGATACTTCTCTATTGAAATAGAAACAGAATATTTTCAGGTAATTATCATAGGCAGCTTTTCTGAATTGAACCCTAAGAGGAACAAGTCCTGTCACATGGCACTGATGGGGCCAAAGCAAATTGTGGCCAGCTCCATTCCTTCATATCATTAAATAAATGCTCATTAGACATTAAGCACCAAGGAATGGAGGTCCTAAGTGGCTTTCATTTGGCTCTATCACATTTTAAACAAACATCTCAAAATTACTAAGCATTGGACGGAAACATATTTTAAATGACTCCAAATGCACTGAGACAATTAAAGGGACAGTGGGACATGTAACACCTGTAGTTAATATACTCAAATAGATAAAGGATGATATAGTATTTGCATTTTGCTATCAGAAAATGCATCACAGTCTTAAGACTGTTATACCTGAGGGATATAGTCTGAGGGGAATTATGTATGTTCATATACATAATTTTAATCATTAAAATACCATTTAAGGTAGCTTGAAAAAATTTGATCATTCCCTTTAATACACAATTAAAATACACATACGTAGAAAATATGCAATCAGTAAATGGTCATCTTCATAGTGAGATAAAAGTAAGTTTAACAATTTAAATATTACAATCAATAAAACTAGAAAAAATATTCAGGTTAGAAATACATAAGTTTTTTATTGATTTTGCTTACTTCACTAAGGATAAATTAATTAAAACACATGTTTAGAAATACCAGTTGTAGTAGTTTGGCATTATTTATGAATTCCAAAAATAGATATTGGATTATGCTTATAAACTGGTCTTTTCCTCTGTGTGTGATTAAATTATAAGATTAGAACTTCTGTGGGGCCACATCAGTAGGGCACTGAGTCTCTGCCGTTGGTGGGTGGGGAATCACAGATAAAAGGCATGTCAAAGGACAGAGTTGGAGTTCTGATGCTGAGTTTTAATGCTGCAGCTCGGGGAAGTAAGCACACAAAGGAGTTTGGTTGTGAGGAAGGAGAGACAGCCCTGGGAAATTGATGAGCCAATCACCTGATAGTCAATAGCTGGCCTTGTGGAGAAAAGCAAGCCTGAGCCAGGAAAGAGACAAGCCCCAGGAAGAGAGGAACCCAGGAAGCCTGAACCCTGGCAGACATCAACAGCCATATTATTCCAATACGTGGCCATAGACTTTGGTGAGGGAAGTAACTTACATTTTATGGCCTGGTAACTGTAGGCTTCTACCCCAAATAAATACCCTTTATAAAAACCAACTGATTTCTGGTATTTCATATCAGTACCCCTTTGGCTAAATAATACAACAGTATAGAGCTTCAGAAATTCATACAATAAAGTATCAAATTTTAGAAAGAAAACTAACAGGAAGAAATAAAATATTGTTTGTTTGTTTTGAGTTACTAGATGTAGGCTGAAGATATTTACATGTTAATTCTTTAATGCTGAAACTTTTCTATATAAGATACTCAAGTAAAAAGACAACATTTATGGGATTCATTTCTGAGTTATAAAATAGCTAATTAATGTAACCTTCAGAGTGCTGGCTTAGCCTGTGTAAATCAGAGTATAAAAAAACTCTTTCCATATTGAGAGGATAAGTATATATATTTTTGTTGGAAGAGTATCATATAATATAAGCAATATCTGGTATTCAGGAAGTAAAATCAAATTCCATTTTTTGTGACATTTCATTCCATAGGGCAGAAGGAGAAATGCCCTAAGAGCTGTCAACCCACTCCACTATGATGCTGTTAAAAAATAGATAACATTTGAAGTAGGTAACTAATAGGATCTCTTCCAGCATTGTGATCAGAAATGTTTGGAGGAGGGTTGACAACCAGCTACAAAACCCATTGCCTAACTCAAATTAACTTAAAATTCATAAAAGCCTTATTTATCCAAATTTATGGTGGACATGAACTGCATTTTTTATATTCTGTATGTTATTCACAACATGTCTAGACTTACTTATGTAAGAACAAACTGTTTTTTTTTACATCACACATGAACCCCTTCGTAGTGCTGTCAGAATGTCTAGTACTCTTAGATTATGGAGGGCAATGGATGCTGCATTATCTTCCTAGTGTTGGAGTAGTCCCAACATATTATGTGCAAAATTAAATCCCCTTTTTTTAATATCGAACATGACATATACAGCCTTTTTAATATTTGTATGCCGAGTCTGGGGGTCAGAATATTTTCTGTCTGGTAGAAAACTCTGATGCATCTCAGGAAGGAATTTTTTTTCTATGTAACATCTGTGATTTGTAAAAGAGCAGAGGTTGAGGATTTTATGGGATATTATATATATGTATTTTTTTTCTCCTTAAGTGATATTGGGAAGCAATTATCCTAAGACATATTTTCCCCACCATTTTGGGGCAAATGCCTTATATAAATGTTTTCCGCATATAATAGAGTCCAGTTTCCCTTAATGCCAGGGGTAGTGCAGACTCCTTAACCTACTTGTTGAGTAATAAATAGATATATACATCTTTCTTTAATTTCAAAAATTAAAATGAAATCAATGTTCTCCTAAAACATTTTAATATTTTACAGTATTTTCTTACACTGTTATAGGCAAAAAACTAAGAAATGTTTTTTTATTAAAAGAATCTTAATGGAAAAAGAAGTCATGCTCTAATTGTTAAGTAAAATATATGGCAATGTTGTGGAATGGATGTAGCTTAATTGTTTGAGTGCCTGCTTCCCATGTACAAGGCTCTGGATTCAATCCTGTTACCTCCTGAAAATAAAACAAACAAATAAGAAAAAAAAAAAAAAACTCTGATTGAAGAGTGGATGTAGCTCAGTCATTTAATTTTCCATATATGAGGTTCCTCTACCTCCAAAAAGTATATATGGCAATTTTTTAAATATATGGAAATAAAAATTGAGTAAATATATGAAAGGTATAATAATGAATATTTTATTTTAAAGTTTTGTCAAGACATCAACCATATATTTAATATAATACTAATTCTATCATTTATATATATAAATATATATATATATATATATATATTCCTATTTTATATACCCATGGAAACTGGTCTGTAATAATCATTTGTGTGTTTAAAATTCATCCAAATTTTTATTTCTGTTATTTTCTGTATTATTGATTATAACATTGCTTGCCTAGGCTTAGAACAATCAACTTCTATTGAATACTCATGTTCATACCAAACAAATATAAATAAATGCACCTACTAATAATTCATAATAAGAACCCATCAGGAGTTCTTAACCTTTTTTTCCCCAAGGATTCCTTTGCAAGTCAGGGAAAAAACACGGACCCCTTACTAAATCCAAACTATAATGTGTATTATTTAATAAATATATCACACCTGCACTGACACATCCCCAGAAGAATAATATTTTTTTTGAATTTCAATTGAAGCTCACAGACTCCTCATTAAGAACCCCTGATTTATATTCCCTCTCCCATTCTGTCATTCTATCTCTTTATCTTTTTATCTTCTATGATCTATCTATCTATCTATCTACCTACCTACCTATCATCTATCTATCTATCTGACTATCTTTCTTTCTATCTATGTCTAGGAATATATCTATCACATGTAGGGATGTGTGTATTTGAATGTTTAGGAGAGTGTGAATGAGTGTGCAGTTATAGGTTATAACAGTAGACTTAAAAAATTTTTTTTCTGGATTCTTTGCAATATTTTGGAATGAATAAGAGAATGTTAATGGTTATAATAGCTGAAAATATGCTTAAGATGTGTAACTCAAAAATTAAATATGTGTGAAACATTAAATGCTTGTCAAAAGATAGGCTGAAATGACTATTCACTGGGCAATTGAATGAATGGATAAAATGAAAAGCTTTTTTAGAAGACAACTCCTCCCCACTCCATTTGAACATGTGACATGTCTTTGAAATGCAAAGAGTACCAGAAACAATCCTAAAGTAAGTGGAATTAAATGAATAATTAAATAAATAAAAGAGAAAGTATCCCGAGGTTATATTTGTTTTTTAGTGAGTATTTAGGGGCTTTTCTCACTTAACATCTTTTGGGGACAGTTATATGCTATCTCCACTATTACTTGAAAGTCATTTTAAACAGTTTACTGTTTCTGTATATAACATCATTGCAGACATAATAAATTTTATTATAACACAAATTACAGGAAACCCTTAATTGCAGGTCAGCTCTCCTATATAAAAAAGAGACATTTTAGAGTAATTAGATTTATAAATATAGCCACCCAAAAATAAAACATATACACAATTTTATGTACCAAAGAAAATTCTTTTTTTCACAGTAATTAAGATTCAATTATGAACCCAACTCAATAAACTTGGATATGATAATATTTATGTATACATTTATCATGTATACACACAGATACATACATACCCACACACACAAAGTACAACAGGGTGCAAAAATGAAAAAGGAGTAATGAGAAAAAAATTCATCTTTCAAAGCATACATATATAGTTCTTAAACTAAGTCAAAAAGAGGAGAGGAAATTATTGTACAGGAAACTTAAGCTAAAGACACGCAAAATTCACCACTCAATAGAGAAGAAAAAAGATACATGCCAAAGAGGACAAATTTATAGAACCAAACTTGGAAAGAATTATAAAACAGAGAATGAGAGGGAAGGGTATTACAAAGTAACTTTTACTAAGGAGTATGGGAGTCTTCATTTTGAAATGAGATACATGGGATTACATTGTTTTCCATACTTAAGTATGATGTTTGAAAGCAGAAAAATAGAGTGAATTCTAAAAAAGAAGGTCTTAACCAGGAAAATATGAATAATATTAAGAGGAACTAAAAAGTCAGAAATGTCAAATACTCTATTAGACCTCTTTCACTATCTTAGGAATGAAGCAAATTTGACAGTTCCACTTCAAGAGAATACAGAAGGGAGGAAGTCACATGACTATTATAAAAGAGGCATATAAGGTCTACATTAAAAATTACCAAAGGAGTTGATAAAGCTGTGTAGGAATGATTGTCAGAAAATGGATTTTTATACGATAGATGAGAATGTGTTCAATAATTTTGGTATTTCCAAAAAGATAGCATGAAGTAAAAATTTTAAAAAAATTAGTGATATAAATATAATATATTGACCAATTTATATTGAAATATCTAAGAAACACTTCTGGTGTAAAATTAGAAATTAAATACAGTAATCCATAACAGAATTTAAAGGCAAAATATTACCGCATCATTGCAAATAAAAGAAACTAAAAATGCTTTCTCTGAAAAAATAACACTACATAAATAAATTAGGTCAACCATTATAAAAATTAATATATGCAAGTTGTAAATGTCCTTTGATATGGAACTAGACCGCCCCCCAAAAAATAACTGCTCTCACCATCTTTATGAAGTAAGATGTGCGTCAAGAAAATGTAAATGATATGTATAATAGAAAAGGAAAAAAAAAACAGCAACTAGATGTATATGCAATTCCTAATGTAAGATAAAACTCTATCAATAGATAATATGAGAATGGTATTGGAATAGGCTTTGAGAAGGTAAGTGATTGAATCAAATTAACAAAGAAATTTCAAAATTGTGTAAACAAGGAAAATATAGAAAACAACATTTTAAAACAAAGCATTGACAATAGAATAAAATTCACCCTCTCTCTCTCTTTTTCTCTCCACCCGCGCCCCAAAAAATATATATGAAATAGAGATATATCAGACCTTGTAGAAAACTTACATTGAGACATGTTAAAGAACTAAATGAATTGAGACATAGGCCATATTTAAGGAATGGAAGTCTAAATATTGTAAAGGTATCAGTTATAGTTATTTATAAAATTGCATTTAAATAGAAATCACAACAGATTTTCTTCAGAGATATTAATTAATTGGTTCTAACATTCATATGCAGCCCAACTAGCATAAAAAATTCATTGGAAAATAAATTTAGAATGATTTCCTAAGAGACAATTTTCCATAGACATGAGGGTCTTTTCCTGGGCAATCGATTCGGTTCCATTGGTCTATATGTCTTTCTTTGTGCTGTTGCCATATGGTTTTGGCTACTCTGGTTAGGTAGTATGATTTGAGGCCCTGAGTTGGGGGTCCTTCAGCTTCTTTCTTCCTTTTTAGGCTGTATCTGGCTATTTAGGCCTCAATACCCATCAGGGTAAATTTGATAAGTGGCTTCTCCATTTCTTAAAATAAAAGGAGGACAAATAATTGTTTCTACAAAATACTAGTAAGTAATCTCTGCAGCATGAGACAAAAGCAGAGAACTAAACTGTGCAACAGAACAAAGAATGCACATAAATACTCAAAAGCGACATACAAAGTAAAGTACTCCATTGAGAATAGCATGTATAATTTGGTAACTGTTAGCAGAACAATTGACTTATAATATTATTCGTATTAGATAACATGCAACTTAATTTATCTCTCATAACCTACACAAAATCAAAATAAAGTGGATTAAATAATACTATTTGGCAAAAAATACTACAGTCATTTGGAAGATATCTTCAGGATTTTGAATTAGTACAGAATTATTGGAATGAAGAGGAATAGAAGGAGAATGAGGAAGAGGAGGAACAGAAGAAGAGAAAAAGATAAAAAACATCCACAATGCATGTCAATAACAAACCATATTTTCTTCCTCTTTTGGAAATTTGTTTACATTTTTGCTTTTATTCCTGATAAATCTAGGTAGGAGTTAATATGTTTTATATTCTTAAGAAAAATAATTTTCTTTTGCCATGTTTTCCTGTTATTTGTTTCTTTGCTCTATCATTGCTTTCTACTTTTTCCTTTACTATTTTATTCTTCCTCCTTAATGGAATATCACTTTGTTCTTCTTTTCCTGGTGTTTGGAAATGTGGGCCATTGTCTTTAAACCTTTGCCCTTTCAAATATTAACACTTAGAATTTTAAACATTTCTCCAAGAACTGTTTTATTCTTATTCCACCACATTTTATATGTTGTAATTTAATTATAATTCAACTGAAAATATGTTTAAAATTTTATTCTAATTTTTTAAATAACAGGTTGGACAAATTTATGACTTTGAATTTCCAAAATTTGGTGGGTGCTGATGTCTAATTTAATTCCCTTGGGGTCAGAGAACATACTTTGCATAATTATATCCTTTTAAATTCATGGAGACATATTTATTGGTTAGGTGTATAACCCATCTTGATATAGTTTCAAGGCAAATGGTAATTAACACCACAATGACATTTTAGGGAAATGATAAAACCACAATGTCATTTCGTTAAACACATCTCAAAACTCTAAATTAACAAATCTTGCAATACCAAACAATGATTATGAGATTGATTGGCCTAACTTTTCATGAATTTTGTGGTAGTGTGAAATGTTATATACTTTTTAGAAATGACAAGCAGTTTTTTGAAAAACAGATTATTAACAAGACTATGAACCAGCAGTTTCACTATTAATAATTTACCCAACATGAATGAAAACCAATATCCAAAGAAACATGTACAACAATGTCCACAGAGGTTTATTCATAATAACTAAAAATTTTGTACTCAACAGGTATTTACATGTGGAATATTATAAACAAACTGTTACTTGTTTATCAAATATAACTTTCCTCCATTTTTAAAAAAGAACAGAATACTGATACAGCCACTTTCATGAATCAATCTAAAAAAAGAAACATTTGAGTTTTTAAAAAAATAACTTTGAACAATAAAGTGAACATTGAATGATGTAAATTATGTAAAGGTTTAGAACAACAAAAATGTTCATATGGTAAAATAAATGATTAAGTAAATACTTTAGGAATTCCCTTTTGGAAATGGGTGACAAATATGAATATAATAGGAAGAGAAAAGGAGAATCTCAGGGCTGATGGTAGTATAAGATAGCTTTTTAAGTCTCTGTTTTAGAGGTGTTTAATATTTTCCTATTCCATTGAATTATATGAATTTCAATATCATGCATTCAGGCATTTGTATATCAGGCAAAATAAAAAATAACCATGTTCCAAAATTTAACTTCATTTTAATATATGTATCCTGAATGTTTATACATGAAGATTACTGATGTTTGCAACTTAACTTTGATATGCAAAGGTGTTTCTAAAGATTTTTTAAATGATGTCTTTATGTAATTCACAATGAATGCGTGAATAGATATAAAATAAAATAATTATAGAAAAATGTTCAAATAAAATATACACTAAATGGATAGAAAGGGTTCACTGAATAGTACTTCAATGTATACTAAATGTTTATATTTTGAATGAAAAGAGATGATTTGAAATTCATAAAAATTTTTAGAGAAATACATTAATTCCACTGCATATTTTTAAAATATCTATTGTTTTCAAATGGATGAACAGAAAATTCCTTATGTTCAAAAGTAAAAATTCTGTATAAATTTCTGCATAATGCAGCAAAATTTGCTTCAGAAAATGAAACATTTTAAAATATTTTACACATTGTTATCTTAAACTGAGGGACTAATGAATACAGCTTTGAAATTAAATGTATTTGAAAGAAAAAAAATGTATCAAGGTAAAAAGAAAGCATTATATACTGCCACAAATAATAAAAATCATCAAAGTATGCTTTTTGCAAAGTGTGTATTAATTTCCATATTAGTAATTTAACAATGTGATTTGAAAGAGCTGGACAATGCAATCATATAATATATGACACAGATTTTTCAGAAAATTGAGAAAATAATGCAATTTTCTGAAGTTGGCATGAAAATAAAGTCTTCTAAAGCATTATTTTGAAACCAGAGAGATGGCCACCTTTTCACAGTTATCATTTATCCAAACCTATTTATGTACTAATTGCTTAGTAAAATCCAAGGCAATATTTCTGAAGTGAGAAGAATATGTATTGAGTAAATAAATACAAAACTACAAGATATAAATATGAACAATTTTAGTTTATACCATTATTAATTGTACCAATTTATTATATATATTTGGAATTTTATATAAACATTGAAATTGGTCTAGAAAAATTGCCTATGTATTTCAGATTTCTGCATGTTTATGGTTTATCCTACTTTATTATTTGCTATGTTACTGATTTTTATATAATTGCATTCATTTGGAATAATAAAATTTAATTCTATGGTCATTTCAAGACACAGATTCTTACTATATACAGCTACCTAGTATATTTATCATCTATTTAAATCTCTCTCTCTCTCTCTCTCTCTCTCTCTCTCTGTCATATCTAGTTGTGTCTGTGTGTATCTGTGAGTCTGTGTGTTGTGTCTGTTGGTGTTTCTGGTTATAAGATTTTAGTAATTGATGCATTTCTTCTAAGCTATTTGAAATATTATACTAAAAATCAAGTGTAACATAGAACAAAAAGCTAAAAATAATTTTGAGGGTTATAAATATATTGGTGAGAGAATATAATGCTTGGGAGAAGTTGTAAACTGATATGACTCTAAACATGCATAGTGAATCATCATACCTACATGTGGACACCAAGCTTGCATACACGTTCCAATGAGCACATATGCCACCCTAAAGAAAGTGAAAGACAGAATGAGCTACTGATGTTATTTTTTTTTGAGTGATTACTTAATATTCTTTCTCACTTGGAATTTATGGAACTCTCAGATGCTCTCTTAAATATTTCTCTCAAGTCAATTTACCAATTTACAGTTTGTGTAAATAATATTGCTCCAGTCATGGCCTCCTCTAAAACCCCAAATCACAGTAAACACATAATCACACCACATTCCTTTCTTATACAAAGAAATATATTTTAGATTCTGTAGGTTAATGATATATGCACAAATGAAAATACATCTACATCTTCTCACATAATGATGAAAAATATTTTATACAAATGAAAGGGCTATTAAAATACCACATTTCAATAAACTCAGTGATATATTTATCATTGTTTTATAAAGGAAGGAAAGGATTCATTGTTTTATAAAAGAAGAAAAGGATTCAAAGTAAAAAGACAAAGGAAAAATGAACAAACAATAAATTTCTCAGTGATTACAAATATGATGTTTCAAAAAGTCAAATGCAGGACAGGAAATTATTGTGGAGAAAAGTTTCAGAATTAAAGACAAAAAAGGCAACACTTCGGAAAGTAGAATCAAATAGAGACATGACAAAGAGACTGAATTATGATGGCCAATATCTGGTAAGAAAGAGAAAACATGAATTCAGGGATGATTATTATAAATAAATATTACCTTTATATTATTAAGAAAGACATGTTTTTCACTTCAACTGAGAGACAGAATTTTTAAAAAATTACAAACTTAACTGGAAATATATGAATTAGACCTGGGGAATAAACCATTAGAAATATCAAGTATCCCATTCTTGAATGCTCACTTGCCCTTTATTCTGATACTACATGTATGAAGTGACTATGAGAGATAAAAAGGGAAAGTAATTTTGAAGATTTCATCAGAAGCTTGAAGAAAAATTTTAGAGGGTGGAAGACGTCTAGAAGCAGGAGGAAGAGGGAGAAGGAGGAGGAAAATATGCAAAAATACACCTAATGGAAATACATTTGTAAAGTTAATTACATTAAATGATTTTATTTCTTCTCTAGAACCAATGCAAGATCACAGAAGTAGACTTCTGTTTTAGTTTCCTAGACTGCTTAAACCAAATACCATGAAACAGATCAGCTTAAACAATTTAAATTTATTTGCTTATGGCTGGAGTACAAGAAAATGTCCAAATCAAGGCATCATCAGGACAATGCTTTCTTCCCTAAGACTGCCTGCTAGAGATCCTTGGACCCTGTGTCACATAGCCAGACACATGGTTGCATCTGTTGGACCCTCCCTTTTCTTCTTAGTTTATTTCAGCTCCTTGCTTCTGTAGAATTTTCCCTGTGTCTGAATTTCATTATGTTTATAAATCATTCCCCTAATAGGTTGATGACTCATCCTGAATGTAGAAGGTTATACTTTAACTTATGTATTGTCATCAAAATTTCTTACTTTTAATGGGTTCATACCCACAGTGATTCATTAACTTTTAAGAAAATGTTTTTTTCTGGGGTACATAAGTACTACATACAACAAACTCATCAACTACCTAGAATACATGTAAATTTAAAGTTCTAAAAAAGAATTTTTAAGAAGAGGAAGCACAGATATCCTTTTTTTTAACAAATGAAAGTGTATTTTGCAGCATTGGTTTAAAGAAAAATAAAAAGTGTATCCATATTTTACTGCCACACATTCAGTAGTTTGGATTAAAACAATCTAGATACATCAATAGTTGGTGAGAATGTGGCAAAGGATATGTGAAAATATTTCTTGTGAGTGTGCATAAATTGGTACAGTTGTTTGGAAAATCATTTGATATAAGCTTTTAAACCAACACTTCATATTTTTCATAATTTTTTTCCATCAAAGAAACTCAAGTGAACCAGCCTTCTATTAATGAATCAATACTCTATTTTCTTCTCTTAAAATGGGTACAGCAGAGAGGGTCACCTCCTAAGGGTCATCCATATTTTGAATAATAATATACATGAGGCTATATTTATAAAATTGCATATACATATTCAATGAACCCACATTTCCAATCATGAGAGTGATTATCTATATGGGAGAAGAAAGTTATGAAAAGAGAGATAAACATGGTAAATTCTAGGACCCTGGGGTGTTTAAATTGAGAATATTTTATAAATACTCTGTGAAATCTAAATGTTATTTGGAATATAATAGATTATTCCATCCATTAACAATAGATAGTTAAAGTACCTTGATGAATAATGATTAAATGTAGAAAGAAACAGCATTCTTCCACAAAGTGATCTAATATTCATTAATAATTATTCATGTTCTTGAGGTTACTGTCAATAACTTCAATTGCAGTTTGACATAACTTCTAAAATATATTGATTATAATTTCATCAATTTTGGATCCCTAAAAGGTGCAAATTTCCATCAGATAATGAAGCAATATATAAAACACCTATCAATTAAATCGATCGCTTTAGCTGAAAACCATTTGGTATATACTTCTCCTAAATTCAAACTTATATGCATTAAAGTAATACTATCCAATATTTAATGAATACATAGCATCCTGCCAAGAATACTTTCCCTAAAGCATTGACTAATATTTTAAGAAAGAATAGCCATTTAAAAAAATTCATATCATAAATTCCACCATTTCCATGTGTATTCCTTGAAACATATCAAATTAAGGAGTATATATATATATATTCCTTAATTTATATTAAATATATATAAATTATTTATATTATATAAATTTATATGATATATATATTTAATTTTAATTATCATTTTCCCAAATATAACTTGCATTATATTCAAATATAAGTGATGTGAATGCAGAAATAAATAATCCAATGCAACAGAAATAAAGAACACAGCTACAGAAATGCTCATTATTGGTAATTTAGGAACATATTATATGACAAATGTCACAAATGATAGTACAGTTTCAAAAATTTGTCCTTTTCAGCTAATGGCTCTGGAACATTTGGATATTCATAGATAATGAAAAAATTCACTTCTACCTCTCAACATGCACCCATCATGTTGAATAAGGAATGATTATGAAAGTCAAAACCATAATGGTTTAAGAGATTAATATTGATAATGTTTAAATAGCAACCAAGGTAAGTATATGTCATATAAGAGGTAAATCTAAAACTACAATGGAAGCAAATGATTATATTAGAATTGAGAATTTCTTTTCCTCAGAAGATATAGAGAAACTGAAAATTCTATGTAACAAACTGGGGAAATGTACCTGTCAGTAAAAATATAAATTAATTTTAAAGTATATTAAAATTTAAAACACATTTGCCTACTTTAAGTACATTAGAATCATTTGAAAGAGCTGACAATATAAAGTATTAATGAGGAAGAGAACTCTCAAACATTATTGAGGTGTGTATTAATTGGTACAGACAATTTTAAGTGTAATGTATGAATTTTGTTATGCTACATTATACTAGAGTGAATCACCAATATTCAATGCAGTGAGATTTGATTATTCAAGATTCTTTTCCATTTTCTGTTGACTACTGCTCTCCATGTTGGAACCCATGGTGATGGAGAACAATCAACCCAAGGGTCAAATAGAATACAGAATGAATGCATTGCCCCTATTCTTCTGGAACAAAGTAGTGCCTCATTAACTGCTCAGTATTTGAGAAGCAGCTCCTGATGTATATTTAGCATTACTCAAGATTTTGTGTCAAAACACAGAACAACCAATGACTCAGGAAAAGTACAGACCTTGTGAGTCCACTAGTCCACCAGGGTATTTTGTGCTTCCTTCTCTGACAAATTTTAACTCCAAGTTTTCTTGTTTGTAAAAGTATGTGTGGAGGTGATGTTTCTAATCTTGGCCACAGAGTACAACAAAACATGAAGCCATGAAAGAAACATATAAATGTAAGGAAGAGGTGGCAAAAAGGACTTGAGGACAAGTGTAAATGTTTTCAATATAGTAGCGGTAGGATAAAAACATTCCTGTGTGGCTAAGTAGACAAAATCCAACCATGTTCCCACCAACTGCCTATCTATTCAAAGTATATAGTTTTATAAACAGATAAAATAAGCATGTTCAGTAAACATATATCATGCCATATCTCTCCATCAAATAATCAGTAGACTTTTAGTGCAAAGAAAAACATTTATCCTTTTTCTGGATGAAGACATCACCAATATTATGGTCAATAAACACAAAATTTATGATCCTCAGTGGTAAAGACAATGAGATGGTACACATGAATTGATATTTATGCAGTTAGAGAACAACATATTCAAATTGATGCCTAGTGAACAGTAGAAGACAACTTAGGTAATAATATATTTGGAAACACAAACTGAGATTGATTTTTTTACTTTTTATTTTTAAGGAAGTTTTAGATTACATAAATGTTACATAAAAAAATTTTGGGGATTCCCATATGTCCTACCCCCTCCCCCAACTTTCTCACATTAACAGCATCCTTCATTAGTGTGGTACATTTGTTACAACTGATGATTCTATTATAGACTTATTATTATTCTAACAATGGGATTTATTTTTGACATCTTACAACTCAGAAATATGGAGCCATGTGCAGAGAGAATGATCATTTAATGCTGAGCCTGTGAGCCTAAGCTAAAACCCATTTCTGATAATTTAGATTTTGCTTAGCCTCATAATATTAATGCCAAAAACATCCACCTTTCCATCAGCTGCCATGTGCATGATTAAAAATATCTGAGAGTAATTCTCTATTGAAATAGAAACTGAGAATATTGTCATTAGAAATCTTAGGCAGGTTTTGTGAATTGAAAACTGAGTGGAAATATTCATTCTAGATGAATTAATTGGACATTGATTAGACCAAAGCAAATTGTGACCACTCCATCCTACATATCAATAAAGAAATGCTAACCAGACTTTTAATGCAATGGAATGGAGAAGTTAAGTAGCTTTCAAGTGCTTCTGTCAGATTTTACACAAATATCTAAAAAATGCAAAGCATTTTTGGCAAACATTTTTAAATCACTTCAAATGTACAGAGACAATTAAGGCAACAGCAGAATATGTGTAACCAAGGTTAATATACTCAAATAGAAAAAGGATGATTTTCCATTTGTATTTTACTAATCAGAAAATAAATTACAGATTTATGAATGCTATAGTGCTATGAAAAACTATAAATGTGTGTATGCATTATATTAAACATTTAAAATGTCTTTGTGTGTAGTGTAAAGAGATTTGAAGATTATTTCTTATAATGTAGTGTTAAAGTACAAATATGTAGAAAAAATGCATGGATAAATGATCATCTGAATCTTGAGATAAAAATTAATTTAGCAATTAAATATTACAATAAAAAAACAGAAAAAATATTCATGTTAGAAAAACTTAATTTTCTTGATTGAGATAGCCTACTTTATGAAAGTTGCATTCATTAATATACATGCTTAGAAAAACAGTATATTTCACTCAATGTAATGTCCTCAAGGGTCATCCGTTTGACATATGTATATCTCAATATCATTTTTCTTATAGTCAAATAATATTCCATTCTTTGTATATACCATATTTTGTTTTTACATTGATTTTTAGATAGACACTTGGATTGTTTCCATATTTGAGCAGCTGTGAACAATGCAGCTATGAACTTCATTGTGCAAATGTCAGTTTGAGTCCTTACTTTCAGTTCTTCTGAATATATTCCTAGTAGCAGGATTGCCAGATTACATACATGGCTGTACTATATTTAGATTCCTTAGGAACTGCCAACGTATCCTCCAAAGGGCCTGCAACACATTATCTTCTCATAAACAGAGATGGAGCGTTCCCATATCTCATCGCCCTTTCCAGCACTTGTAGTTTTCTGGGGGCTTTTTGTTTTGTTTTTCTATTTTTTTAATAATGGCCATCTGTATGACATGAAATGATTTCTCATTATCATTTTGATCTGCATTCCCCTAATACCTAGTGATGCTGAGCATGTTTTCATGGGCTTTTTGTCCATTGATATTTCTTTGGAAAAGTTTCTGTTCAACTCTTTTGCCCACTTCTTAACTGGGTTGCTTGTCTTTTTATCTTTGAGTTGTATGATCTCTTATATAATATGGAGATCAAACCCTTAACATATATGTGGTTTCTGAAAAATTTCTCCCAATTAGTAGGCTGCCTATTCATCTTCTTAATAAATTCATTTGAAGCACAAACATGTTTAATTTTGAAGAAGTCCCATTTATCTATTTTTTAAGAATATGGAGATACACAGGAAAATATAACTAATGTAATGTATAGACTATAATCAACAGTAATATTTTAATATCTTTACAGCAATGGCAATGCCAAGGGTCAATAATGGGGGATGTAAGGTGGTGTGGGACTTTTCCTTTTGGTGTAATCAAAATGTTCTGGAATGAACTGAGCTTATGACACCACAAACCTGTGATGAAAATGTCTGTAAGTATACACTTTGGATAGATTTTACAAAGCAGGGTATGTATAACACAGTGAACCCTGTGGTAAATGGTGGACTCTGGTTAACATTACAAATATGAGAATGTTCTCTCAGGAAAATACAAACATAAAATACTTATACATGGTGTGTATAATAGGATTGTCTGTGGGAAAAATTCACCAAATATAAGCTATAGACTATAGATAGCAGTAATGTTATAACACTGTTCTTTCATCACTTGTAATAAATGTGTCACAAAAATGTAAGGTGTTAGTGGTGGGGTGATGTAGGGGAATCCTATATGGTATGCATGATGGTTTTGATAACTCAGACCTTCTTAAATAAAAAAAGCCAAAAAAATTGTTTTGGTTAGAATGAAGTACAGGACCTTATCACCATGAAACTGGCAGGAGGCATCTTCTGGGGAGGGAAAAGTGTCTTTGGTGAATGTTCTTTTCCATACATGTCCCTCTCTCACATTCCTGGGCCATAGCATCTATCTACCACAGCAACTCATGAACATTTGGAATTAAGAACCAGTTTCCTCAGTGAACCCTAAAGTCAAAACATGGAATAGAGTTAACAGTACAATTATAAAAATGTGCTTTCATCAATTATAACAAATGTACCATACCAAAGCAAGGTGCTAATAATAATGTGGTATATGTGAACTCTGTATTTTATGCATTATGCTTTCTGTAATCACACAATTTAACAAATAAAAAAGAAATATCATTATAGAACTTCATAAATCATAAAATATGATTTGAAATTGTAGAGAGAAAATTAAAAGGATGAAGAAATAGAACACTATTTTTCCACTTGGAGTATTTTGCTAAAGTTAAATGCATATTAGTTCCTTAGTGCTGAAAATTTTCTAGATAAAATTTTATAGAAAAAGGCAACTTTTATAGGATTCAATTCTGAGTTATAAAATGACTAATTAATGTAACTGTCAGAATGCTGGCTCAGCTGGTGAGATTCCAAATTTTAAAAAAACCTATTTCCCTATTGTGGGTTAGGTTTTTATACATGTTTGGTAGGAAGTGTATCATATAATACAAGAAATATCTGATATTCTGCAGGCAAAATCCAAATTCCATTTATTGCTACATTTTATTCTGTATGTCAGAAGAAGAGACATTCTAATAGAAGTCAAGCCACTCCAATATAGTGCGGGGTCACCAATAGAAGACTGGCCTCTCAATGGACGGAGCAATGTTTTACTTGCATAGAGTAGAGACGTAGAACTTCATCTTCACTAGGGTCATGGTTTCCCATATGTAGGGTGTCTAAACCCATAGCCAATGCAGTGAGACATTTTAAATTCAGCAGACTTGTCCAGTGTTTGTGTGCCCTGGTGGAGAAACCCAGCTCCCATCCACATGACCAGTGTGTGAGCTGGAAGTCCTAAAACAGGCACATCAGATCTGTCTCTAATGAATATTTACATATGCTCCAGGCAATAGGGGAAGGAATGTATGGGTAGTCCTGTTATCTAGTCAGCTGGCATACTCAGAAGATTGCCTGGTACAACACACCATCTAAGCTCAGTTATTCTTTTTGGTGGAGTGCCATATTGAAAGTCTAAATAATTTCAGTTAGATGAGAGTAACAATTGGTAATTTGTCTTTTGAAGGCCTTCATTTAGATATGGTTGAGAATTCTGTTTTAAAGCTTTATTGTCACATTTGTTTTGGGGATGATAGGAAGCATAAAGAGCTATGTTTCCATTTCTGGGTGGCTTACACTGTACATGAGATATCTTGATTTCATCAGAATTCAGTTGATACCTGAAAAATGTCACAAGCCTTTCTCTAAGACTGCAACCCTGGTGCCAGTATCCAGATGGTACTTGGGACTTGTACTATATATGGAATATCTGTATACAACATGGAGACATTAGTGCAATCCATGTCTACAGGCAAAGGTTTTATGTGGTTGAGCTTCCACATCCATGTGGGGTATATTTCTAGCTGCTTTGTCCCAGCTCACCACATTGTGTGCATGGGGTTCATTTGCAGGACTCATAGAACTATGTTGTCTCTTTGGCTTTTACTTCCTCTCAGGTAAGTCTTTGTGATTTGGCTCATGCTTGCATCTGAGGTGGGCTTCCATGTTCCATGTGGTGGTGTCCTAGCAGTCAAATATGGCAACCTTTTAGGTGCAGGCTTTGTCAGCTCAGAAATTTTATTTTTGTTCTTCCTTAATTGTCCTTTTGCCATGGACA
>JAQZBX010051491.1:0-19367 GCA_029593785.1 Cabassous unicinctus | reverse complement strand
GGAAGGATTCTGCCACAGCAAAAAAAAAAAAAGGAAAAAAGAAAAAAGAAAATTCAGTTGGCCATAAAAGTCAGGTTGGATTTCTAAGGTCTCAAACTACCCTATTATTAGCACCATGTATTGTACATTTGTTATATTTAATGAGGGAATATTTTCATATTTGTATATTTAACCACAGTTCATCATCCACCTTACAGTCTCTGTGTTATGAAGTCCTATACTTTCTATAATCCATCCTAAGTAGGCAGTCAGTGGCTCAGTTTCATCACAGAGATATGCTGTCATTTCTAGAATACTCACCACTCCAAACAGAAAAGTCCCATTCTCTGTATACTGCCTTATTGTTAACCTTTGGCATTGATATAGTACCTTCTATTCCACTGATGCAAGTATATTAAAATATTACCATTAATCATAGTCCATAAGTTATATTAGTTACATTTTCCAATTTATCACCATATTCCAGCACCATGTAATACAAACATTTATTCTACTTCATAAGAGGTCATTTTTATATATGTACTATTAACCACAATCTTTACTACCAAGTTCACTATGTTATAAGGACCTAGTTTATCTCTAACTTTCTTTAAACTGACATTTATATCCCTAGCCTACCCTTTCAGCCACAATCACATTTATAAATCAGCAATGATAGTTATACTCACTATAATGTCCTACCCTCTATTCTATATTTGCACACCTTTAATGTCAACCTTATTAAATATTGTACATATATTATGCATCAACTCCCCCTTCACAACCTTCATTCTATCTCCTAGTAACCTACACTCTAGATTTTAACTCCATGGGTTTAGTAATTGTTTTTACTTCATATTAGTGGTACCGTACAATATTTCTCCTTTGGTGTCTGGTTTATTACACTCAACATAATGCCTCCAAGGTTCATTCTTGCTGTCAAATACTTAACCAATTCATTTATTCTTAAAGCTGAAAAGTATTCCATTGTATGTAAATACATTTTTAATACATTCAGCATATAATGGGCACTTGAGTTGTTTCCATCTTTTAGCTAATGTGATTAATTCTACTATGAACATTGGTGTACAAATATGAGTTTGCATCCTTGCTTTTAGTTCATCTGAATAAATTCCTAGTAGTAGGAATGCCAGATTATAAGCCAGGTCTATAGATAGCCTCCTGAGTAACTGCCAAACTGTATTCCACAATGGCTACACCATGCTACATTCCAACCAACAGTGAAGGAGATGTATTCCTCTTTCTCCAAATTTTCTCCAGCACCTGTAGTTTTCTGATTTTTAAAAATAATGGCCATTCAACAAGGTGTGAAATATCTCCGTGTAATTTTGATCCATATTTCCCTAATAGCTATGGTGTTGACATTTTTTTCATGTGCTTTTTGTTCATTTATATTTTCTCTTTGGAAAAATGTCTATTCAAGTCTTCTGACATTTTTTAATTGGGTTGCTTGTCTTTTTATTATTGAGTTGAATGATCTCTTTATATAATATGGATAACAAACCCTTGTCAGATATGTGGTTTCCAAATATTTTCTCCCATTATATAGCCTGCCTTTTTACCTTTCTGAGAAAATCTTTTGAAGCTCAAAAGTGTTTAATTTTGAGGAGGTCACATTTATCTATTTCCTTCTTTCAATGATCATGTTTTGTGTGTATTGTTTACCTGATGCTAGAAGAAATAGCAGACTTCAGCAAAACTATCACTAGTAAGGACATTGAAATAGTCATCAAAACCTACCCAAGGTGAAAAACCCAGGATCAGATGGCTTCACAAGTGAATTCTTTCAGTCATTGAAAGAAGATCTATTACCAATCTTGCTCAAAATCTTCCAAAAAAATAGAACAGGCAGAAACATTGCTGAACTCGTTCTATGCAGCCAACATCAGACTAATACAAAAGCCTGATAAAGAGAATATGAAAAAAGCCCATATAGACAAATTTCTCTAATGAATATTGATGCAAAAATCATGAACAAAATACTTGCTAATTGAATTGAAAAGCAAATTAAAAGAATTATACATCATGATCAAGTGACTTTTATTGAAGGTATGCAAGAAAATCATACTTTGTAATACATCACATCATTAAATTGAGGAATAAAATTTACATGATCATCTTGATTGCTGGGAAGAAGGCCTTTGACAAAATCCAGCATCCTTTCTTGATAAAAACATCACAAAAGTTAGAAATAGAAGGATGTTTTTTTCAAAATGATATAATGCATATATGAAAAATCCACAGTTAACATTGTACTCAATGGAGAAAGACAGAAAGTGTTACTGCTATCAGGAATAAAACAAGGATGTCCATTCTCACCACTGTTATTTGATATGGTGCTAGAAGTTCTAGATAGAGCAATTAGGCAAGAAAGAGAAATGAAAGGCATCCAAATAGGAAAGGAAGAATTAAAACTTTCACTATTTTCACTATGACATGGTCCTATATCTAGAAGATCATGAAAAATCCACTCCAAAGCTTCTAGAAATAATGGACCAGTTCAGCAAATTGTCAGCATACAAAATTAATATGCAAAAATCAGTTTCATTTCTATACACTACTAATGAGAAATCTGAGGAGGGAGTCAAGAAAAGAAGTTGGTGCCCATAGCTGATCTCTTAACAGCATGATGGGAAAGCTGAGATCAGATTTGTTGTAAATTGGCACATTGATTATTACACTTGAAATTCTAATCTGTGCACACACACATACAATAAATAAATAAATAAATAAATAAATAAATAAATAAATACAAACCCAAAAAAACACTTTTTTTATAAAAAGACTTAAATATAGCAGATCTTCATTTCCAGATTCTGGTTGATGGGAGGGAAGGATTCAACATTGCCTTGGACCTTGCCTTTGAATTGGTTTCTGGGGCCCTTCACCATGTTAAATAACATTTTTAAAAGTTTATAAACATTTGAAAATAACACTTATTTTGTTCATATCCATTTTTCTTACAAAATTGTAGGGATTATCTTTGACAAATCACACTGCTGTTATTTTCTACTTTTGTATTTTATCCATAGCACTTATTCACATTTAAGAGAGGACGTAAAAACTGAAGAACATGTGATAAGAAATCTGTGCAATAACATAAAAAAAAAAACTAACATTCTACACTTATATTACTAATAGTCACACAATGGTTTTTTTTTTATATTTTTCCTACTTTTCAAAATTGTGATATAATGTTAAAAGGTGCTTGTTGCTTTCTTTTTGCATATTATAGTATAATAGGAAGTGTGAGCAAGGTAATAATGTGAGTGTGATTTCAGATGTATTGTGTGTGCAGAATGCTGCAGGAGCATTTTTCTATTATGAAATTACCATATCTTGCCACTCATGGCAGGCCCTGTGAATATGTTTTTAGCGAGTTTCTTTAAATGATGTACTCTAGATGGTGTGCTGATAATGAAGCATGTGGGTGATCTTCTTACTATGATTTTATCCCTTATTGTTTGTTAAAGAAATGCAGATTTGTAACTGAAAAGTGATTTTTTTGCATTTGTTTTGGGTATGATTCAATTCTTTTGGATAAATTTCAACATTTGATATATAGTAAACTTGTATACATCAAAAGGGATTAATTTAGCTATGCCAAAATTTTTTCCAGTTATTCCTGGACATTTCTCTACTCAGTATGATCTTTCATTTACCAGGCAGTTAACATGAGGAATTCAATAGCTATGATGCAACAACTTAATTTAGTCACTGATATATGCCCACATTGAAAGGCCCAAACTAAAGTAATCCTTCCTGAATACAACTAAGGTGTATCATAATGAAATTTAGTAACATTATATTTCTTTCACTTTCATGAGGGGGTGGGGGGTATGGTGTTTCCTTTGAATGGCAATTTTTTTGTGTGTGGTACCAGAACCAGGGCTAGAACCCAGGACCTCGTATGTGGGAAGCCAGCTCTCAATCACTGAGCCACAACAGCTACCCTGATTTGTTTTTGTTTGTTTGTTTGCTTATTGTTTTTTTTTTTTTTTTAGGAGGGAGGCACTGGGAACCAAATCCAGACCTCCCAGGTGAGAAGCAGGCACTTAACCACTTGAGCCACATCCACTCCCTTTAATGTCAAATTTTAACTTTGTTTTATAAAATTCATTTTTCTAATTTTTGTAAGAAAAATAGCAACGATTATTCAAAGTGCCATTGGAATACAAAAATCATTAAGCCATACATATACATACTAGTCTCCTGGGCTTGTTTCGTGACTGTCAGTATTTTTCACTATTTTATAGTAACACCATTTTGTTATTTAATGTGCTGATATACTTTCATGTGGTATGTTCTTTCTCAGAAACTCAACTTAACTATTCTTTATTGATATATCATTGCCTTTGAAAAGCTTCTACTGGCACAATATTTATTAAAATTTTGAATTAAAAAAAATCAGTTATAGGCATCCAGTTTATCTTGGTACAAAGTTCCTCTGCAGTTGTAGACCAGTCAGACTTAGAAATCAAATTATTTAGTTCCAATATACAAAAGAAGAGCAATCACAGGATAAACACTTGCGTTACTATAATGAGAAATTGGAAGGATAACCACTGTCATGGATCCCAAAGAGTTCTGACATCTTGCAGGATATACTTCATTAGATTTCAAAGTCTAAGAGTCATCTCTAGAATGATTTCTTCTCCTAAGGACCACATGGGGGTCCACTTTTTCCACGTACTTGCACAACAGCCATCTTCTTGGCTATACCCCATCAAGAATCTGGGTGGCAGCTGAGCTCCTGACCTCACCCTCCAAGAACATTGGGGTGATGGCCACACTTTCCCCACTCTCTGGGGGACAGTCTCAATCCCATTAGTACAGAGGGGTGGTGGCAACATTCTCCATAATCTCTAGCATAGAAGCCCAATCCCCTCAGTACTGTGGTGTGGTGACCTAATTCTCCCTAATCTTTGAGGAATAGAGCCAAACCCTCAGAGAAGTGGGGTGGTGACCTAACTCGTCCCCAACCACCGAGGAATGTGCTTCACCCTCTCTGTAGCCTGGGGCAGGCAAACTCCTTCTGAACAATGGGCTGAAAGATCCACCTTCTTTAAATGCTGGGACAAACTCACACTTTCCACACACAGGGGTGGGATTGCTCTCCTGGCCTGAGAAGATATACTAATTCCCAGACCTCAGCTTCTACAGTTTTCCTCTTGAAGCCATTTTTTCATTCAACTTCTCTGCTTTCTGTCCCATTTACTCCAGGTTGACAGTGGTTTAATTCATATAGAACTCACAAATAACTCATGCAGTTCACAGGGTTTCAAGCCATCAGACATTAAGATTTCACACAAGTTCTTCCTGGATAACTAGATTTCCAAACCTGACTTACAAGTTCCAAGTTTACTTAAATCCTCACCTGTGGCACTATCCTCTGGTAAATTGCAGAAGCTTGGAATTTACCAAATCATTAGTCTCTAGTTTCTTCAGGTGCAGTAGTTTAGTTCTCAGCTTAACTATCTTCCTCTTGAGTTTTACTATAAGCTCCAAGGAGAAGCCAGGCTGAATTTTCCACATTTACTTTGGAGATCTCCTCAGCTTAATGTCCAAGCTGATAATTTTTCTTTCTTTCACCTAACATCAAGAGTCAATTTTGCCATATTCTCTGAAACTTTAAAGCAAGGAGCCTTTAATTTCCAGCCATCATTTCTGTCTAAGGCCTTATCAGAACTATCTTTAGCATTCGTATTTTAACCAACAGTCTCTTCAAAGCTATCTAGGCCTTTTCTTCCAAACATCTCACAGTTCCTTCAAAAATTACCCTTTACCCATTTATAAAGCTGTTCCAACATGTTTGCTAGTTGTAAGTAGCATGAACCCCATTTTCCTGGTATTAATTTTTTTTCTTTTGCCACAAGGCTGCTGATGCGAAGTACCAGAAATAGGTTGGCTTTTATAATGAGAATTTTATTAAAGGTAAAAGCTTACAGTTCTGAAGCTGTGAAATTTCCAAATCAAGGCACCATCAGAGATGCTTTCTCACCAAAGTCAGCTGCCTCATGTTGAAGCAAGATGTTGGGTGATTTCTGCCTAGGTCTCTGCCTTCCACTCCAGGCTCCCTGTCTCTTGGAGATCAGCTCCCAGAGCTCAACTGTGAACAACCAGGCATAGAGTTTATTTCTTTCTGGCCTCCTCTCTCAGTCTTGGCTGCTCCACTTTCTCCCTGAGTTCAGCTGTGAACTATCAGGTATATGACAGGGCTTGTTTCCTGAGCCTGGAGCTGCTCCTTGGGCCCAGTTGCTTGGGGATTTTTTTCTGTGCCTCTGTGTTATGCTGGCTCCAGACTCTGGGACATTTGTCAGTGTTCAAGTCTTCTCTATTTCCCTTCAGTCCTCTCTCTCACATGACAGGATCAATATCAAGACTTTCTCTACCTCAGGGTATATTCCTCTCTGTGTCTGTATTTATTTATATCAGCTTGAGTAAGGGGACAGAGAATCAACCTGACTCACCTCAGGCCTCACTGACATAGTCCAATCAAAATGCTTTACATCTACAGTTAAAAAACATAATCATTCTTGTTTCGGGATTCATAAAATAACTTCAAACTGTCACAGAGATTAACTTCCTGTACAAGTGGATGCTGATGATTATGATGATTCATTCTTTGAGGACATTGTCAGTGGGGTATATATATGCATCATGTATGTGGAAATAGCTGGGAAATATTTGGAACAGGCAGGAGCTAGTGATATTGTGTGTGATTCCAATGATCATGTATGTCCATGTTTATTTTTTGCCTGGCTTCCATGTATCACATAAGAGAATATATATTATGAATCCCATGAGGCAATTACGGGTTTCAAAGTTTCAAGAAAGACATTTATATCATGCAAGTCTCTGTCATACATGATCTGTATTGTTTCTCAGACTGTTTAGTAAAAATTTTCTGGTAGTTGAGTGATAAGTAATAATCTTATAGGTTTCCTGGATTATTAATTATAAATTTCCCCATCCATGTTTTCCTGGAAAAGTTGTTAGCAGAAATACAGCAAAAGGAAATGTGATAATGCAGCATAAGATATTAAATGTGTTTTTTTTACATGAAAAAGAGGGGTTTTTATGAAGAAAACAATAAAATCTGATGAAAAATATAAGATATTTAGAATATTCTATGGAAAATGATGAATTGTCTTAATATCTGTATATAGGAAGTTGATATTGCACATTGTTATCATAATTTGTTCCTGTGGTACAGAGTTTTATCTAAAACATGAAAAAATAAGCAATGATTCTTTAACAGCATAAGGTGATTCTTCTGCCATACAATATTTGAGATATAAAATATGTAATCATATTATAATGGAAAGTGAAAGGACTACTCAGTAATTGATGGTGAATAGTTAAACAATTTAAGGAAGAGAGAAAGATAACCACTTCATTACACAGAAGCCCACTAAATTCAGAGCAATTAAATAAAAAATGTGATGTATTAATTTAAAGTACAATAAGAAGAAACCAAATAATGGTATTTTCCTCATTTTATTACAAAAATAGATTTTTAAAAAAATATTAAGTAACAACAAAGACAAGATTACACACTTCACATCACATAAAATATCTACTAATTTAAAATATAAACAAAATGAAAGAAAAATGACCTACTAGGGAAATATTTGTAATACATTGATGATATTTTCTTATATTCCTAATATAATTAGTATGCTAATAGCTAACAGCAATGGGTATCATATAACTTGTGAACTCATTGTCAGTCAGAAGTTTGTGGGAAATTTCACAGTGAGATAAGGTTGAAAAATACTCAGGAAAATGTATACTGAGTGGTCTTTTAATTTCAGGCACAATTAAAATAAAACCCCTTTTCCTTTACTTAGTTCAAACAAATGTAGAGATCACTTCTAAAATCTAATGAATGGAGAAAAAAATAGCTTTATTACTCATGAAGTATAAAGTGAGGTCACAGAGGTGACCTATGGTCATTTGGTTCCACCTATGAACTATCCCAAACTCTAGTACAGATTTGGGAAAACTCAGTGAGGCAATGCCTGGGTCTATAAGGCAGACAAACAGACCCAGTATTACTGTGAAGAAAGGAGAAAAGAAAAAAATAATAGGGTCATTCAATTACTAGGACTGGTCTAACAAAGTACCATAAATGAGATGATTTTAACTAACAGAAACATTCTCCCATAGTTCTAGAGGCAGGAGTCTGAAATGAAAGTTTTGGCTAGGCCATGTTTTCTCTGAAGGCTCTAGGAGAGAATCATTCCTGGCCTTTTCCTACCTTCAGAGAGTCAACTGCAATCTTTCTTTACCTTGGCTTGTGGAAGCACAATGCTAACATTTGCCTCACTCTTAACAGCCTTCCTTCTTTACCTGTGGTTGAGTCTTACTCTCTTCTAATAAGGAGATCTTTCATATTGGATTTTTGCCTGTGCTAATCCATTATGACCTTATCTTAACTTGATTTAATCTGCAATGACCCTGTTTCCAAACATCATCACATTCATAGATGCTGCAGTTAAGATATCAGTATGTATTTTGGGGACATTAATTCAAACAATAGTTCTCCATTACTCCTCACAGTTTCTTTTATACTTCAGCTACACAAAAAGAAAGTGCTTACCAGGTGTGTTAGTCAGCCAAAGGGGTGCTGATGCAAAATACCCGAAATCTGTTGGCTGTTATAAAGGGTATTTATTTGGGGTAGAAACTTACAGTTACCAGGCCATAAGGCATAATTTACTTCCCTCACTAAATTCTGTTGCCTTGTGTTAGAGCAAAATGGCTGCCAACTTTCAGCCTTCCTCTTCCTCTTAAGGTTCCATGGTGAGGTTCTCTAGGCTTTGTCTCTCTCCCCAGGGCTTGATTCTCTCTGGTTTCAGCTGCTTTGTTGTCTCCACAAGGCCAGCTGTGAACTGTCTCTGGGCCTTCTCTCTTTCTTCATGACTAAGCTCCTCTGTGTGCTTATTTCCCGGGGCACCATCTCAAAAACTCCAACCTCCCTTCTCTGTGGTGAGGTTTTCCTGTGAGTCCCTGCCCACCAAGGGGGAAGGGACTCAATATCCTACTAACATCAAAGCCTCAATCATTAATTAATCAAGTAAACCTCTAAATAAAATATAATCTAATATGCCCAGAAGAAAAGACCAGTTCACAAATATAATCCAATATCTATTTTTAGAATTGATAAATAATGCCAAACTGCTACACTCCACCCTCTGAATTACAAAAAGACATTACAATATTCAAAAAAAAATCCTTATTTCAGTAACAATAATAAGTACCAAATTATATCATAATCAGTTTAAAGAAATACAGTTTGTCTTGGGGCAAAGTCCCACCTAGCTATATATCTCTGAAATTATAAAACAATTTACGTGCTTCCATTACACAAATGGACAGCAAACAGATAAGCATTTTCATTACAATAAGGAATAATTGGGAGAAAAACATGAGTCAGTTGTCCTCTACATTCCAGTCAACCTGCAGGATATACTTCATTAGATGTCAAAGTCTGAGAGTCATCTTTCAGATGATGGTTTCTTCTTACTGGGGCCTTATGGGAAACCACCCTTTCCACAGGCTTGCCCATTGGCCATTTTCTTGATTCCACCCTCATCAAGACCTGGGTAGTGAACAAGCTCTAGATCTCACTCTCCATGAGCACTGGGGTGATTGCCATACTTTACACAATCTTTGGTTTAGAGTCTTAACCCCACTTAGTACAGTGAAAACAACATCCTCCCTAACCTTTGGCATATAGGCTCAAACCTCTCAGAGCAGCAAGTTGACCATCTGGCCTTCCCTAATCCATGGGGGACAGGCACACCTCTCTCAGAGCTATAGGATGCTGACCTTAACCATCCTAATCTTGAGCAATGTGTTCCACACTCTATACCCTGGGGCAGCAAAACTCTCTCTGAACATTGAGAAGGAACATCCACCCTCTTCAAATGCAGAGGCAAAATCACCTTCACTGTACACATGGGTAGGGTTACTCTCTTGGCCCAAGGCAATGTCTTAATTCCAGATTTCAGCTTCCATGGTTTCCTCTTGAAGTAATTTCCAATTCAATCTCTCCTTTCCATGTCACTTTCAGTCCAGGGTGACAGCAATTTTGTTCATACAGCTCTCTCAAAAAGTTTGTTGGTTTAGCAAGCAAGAAGCAGGGGTCAGTCATCAGACAGTAAGACTTTTCACAAGTCTTTCTGAGATAATTACATCTTCAATCCTGATTTAAAAGTTCCTAGTTTAGTTAAGTCCTCAAATGGGGCACTTTCATCTGGGGGCTTGATTTCTAAAGACTTGAAAGTTCTGAAACAAGTTTCTGTTTTTCCTCCCAACAGTTAAGTTCTAAGCTTATCTTGTTCATACAGCCTTTTGCTATAAGCCACAGGAGAAGCCAAGCCACATTCTTGAGGTTTACTTTGGAAAGTTCTTCAGCTAAATGCCCAGGCATGCTGTTTTCAAATTCTGCCTTCCATAAAACAACAGGAGCTAATCTTGCTAATTTCTCTGCAACTTTAAACCACAGATTACCTTTTCTCCTGTTTCCAATAATAGTTTCATCATTTACTTCTAAGGCCTCATAAAAAGTCACTTTTGAGATCATATTATTATCAGCAGTCTTTTCAAAACACTGAAGGACTTTCCTACCAAGCACCTCATAATTCCTCCAAAAATACCTCTTACCCATTTATAAAATGATTCCAGCATTTTGGTAATTGCAAATCACTACCCCACTCTAAGTAACTAATTCTGTATTAGTCAGTCAAAGGGGTGCTGATGCAAAATACCAGAAATCCATTGGCTTTAATAAAGGGTATTTGTTTGGGGTAGATGCTTAGAGTTACCAGGCCATAAAGCATAAGTTACTTCCCTCACCAAAGTCTGTTGTCATGTGTTGGAGCCAGATGGCTGCCAATGTTCAGCCTTCCTCTTCCTCTTAAGGCTCCATGATCAGGCTCTCTAGGCTTTGTCTCTCTCCCCAGGGCTTGATTCTCTCTGGGCTCAGCTGCTTTTTTCTCTCCACAAGACCAGCTGTGAACTGTCAGGTGAAAAGTTTGTCTCTTTTCCCTGTGCTTCTTCCTGCTTCAAAATCAAGCTCCTCTGTGTGCTTTCTTCCTGGGGCTCCAGCTCAAAAATTCTTACCTCCCTTCTCAGCAGTGAGGTTTTCCTGTGAGTCCCTGCCCACCAAAGGGGCAGACATTCAACATCCTTTTAACATAGCTCAATCAAAGCCTTAATCATTTTTTATTCAAGTAAGTCTCCAAATAAAATGTAATGTAATATGCCTAGAGGGAAAGACCAGTTCAAAAGCATAATCCAATATCTATTTTTGGAATTCATAAATAATGCCAAACTGCTACATCAGGTAATGCACTCTTCCTTCTGGGGAAATATGAACAAGTTAAGAAGCAATTTGTGACATGTGACTTCCAGAAAGATGGAAGATTAGAGAAGCACAAGATTCATTTCTTTTAAAGAATAGCTAGAGGACAGGCAGAAACTGTCTAAGAACCTGTTCTAAGGATTAGGACACCAGGGGAAGGCTGGACACTTCCAAGAAGAGAGATGGGCATGGAAAAGGAGCCTTAGTGGGGAAAATCTATGAGTAAGACTGCAGTTGCAGGTGCTGTTGCCCATCCTCCTAACCTCAGAGCAGACAGCAGTGGATTCTCCTGCTCCTGGCCAGTGGCTTCAAACTGAAGAGGGTCACAGGGATCTACTCCCCCAGGAAAGTGGAGAGGAAGGGACTCAGCCTCTGACTGATTCAGGTTTTAGCCAGTGATCTTGGGTTGTCCTTTGGAAATCCCAAGCATCACAAGGGTCATGTCCTTCCACACTGTGTGGGAGTGCAACAAAGTTCTTCCTGGTAAACTGCAGGAAGTGAAAGAGAATCTGCATTCTCAAATACCCTCTCTACTGATCTGGACTGGTGGACTGGTTGCTCTGTGAAAATTTAATTCCTCACAAGGGAAAGGGAGGATACAGCCAGTGGAAGCTTTCTGAGCAAGTCTGATTTGTAAGACTTGGTTTTGAGTAGCCCACCATGAGGGGAATTATCCAGAATATTGAATCAAAACCACCTGCCCAGATGGGGTTCCAGTAAATGAACACATTCTCCTCTTGTTCTGAGGAGAGAGTTCTGCTTAAGGGCACCATATGTTCTCAGACCAAGAAAAGTGCGCCAAAAAGGAAACATAAATAAATAAAAGAGACTTTTGAGTACCTTTACTGCCCACTTCACCAAGACCACTGGAAACTGTTTTGCATTCCATTACTAGGTCCATAGACCTGATTTGAACAGTTAAAAAGGGGCAATATTAAAGACCTAGAAAAAGCTGAACCAAGAATCAAAGAAGAGAAGCAACACACAATATTAAATCCCTAGGAAAAAAAGAAAAACTGTCAGAGTAAACTAACCATCCTAATCAGTTTAATGGACAAAAAAAAAAAAAAAAAATACAAGACATACTAAGAAAAGGAAAAAAATGGCTTAGACAATGGAACAAATCAAAGCTTCAGATGAGACACAGGATTTGAAACAACTAATCAGTGATGTTCATACAAATCTCAATCAAATCTATCAGTTATAAGACAACATGGGTAAAGAAATAAAGACACTTAGAAGACCCTGAGTTAACACAGAAGAATTTTAAAACTTGACTAGAAAAATAAAAAAAATATATGACCTTTTTTTGAAAATGAAAGGCAGAGTAGCTGAGATTAAAAATATGGTAGAGGCATACAATAGCAGATATGAAATCAAAGAGGAAAGAATCAGCTACACAGAAGACAGAACATCTTAAATTTTAAAAGATAGAAGAACAGAGAAAAATATGGAAAATTTCAGCAGGGGCTCAGGAATTTGAATAAGAGTATGAAGTACACCAACATATATATCATGGAGTTCCAGAAGAAGAAGAGAAAGGAACAGGGACAGAAAAAGTATTTGAGGAAATAATGGCCAGAAATTTCCAAACTCTCATAAAAGACATGAATATACAGGGCCAAGAAGCACAACAGATTCCAATAAGAATAAATACAAGTAGACTGACTCCAAGACACACACTATTTAGAATTTCAAATACCAAAGATAAAGAGAAAATTCTGAAAGCAGCAAGGGAGAAGCAAAACATCAGATAAAAGGGATGCCCATTAAGGTATTCTTTGATGGTTTCTTATCAAAGACTATGGAGGTGAGAAGATAGAGGTAAAAAATATTAGGATATTTCAAGAGAAAATTTTTGGCCAAAAATTCTTTATCCAACAAAACTGTCCTTCAAATATGAGGGTGAGTTTAAAGTATTCACAAATAATCAAAAATTAAGAGATTGTAGCAAGAATATGGCTCTGTAGGAAACAGTAAAGGTAGTTTGGCACAGAAAGGAAGGACTGGGGAGAGAGACTTGGAAGATCAGGTAGACATGAAGACTTTCAGAAAGAGTAACCAAAAGGGTAAAAAGATAGACCAAACCAAGATATGACATATGAAAGCCAAAAGATAAAATGGTGGAAGTATGTAATGCCTCTACAGTAATAATATTAAATGTTAATGGATTAAACTCCAAAATCAAAAGACACAGGCTTACAGAATTGATTTAAGAAAAAAAGATGTGTCATCCGTATGCTGTCTATGAGAGACTCAACTTAGACACAAGGATACTAATAGGCTGAAAGTGAAAGGTTTGAAAAAGATATTTCACACAAACTGTAGCCATTAAATAGCATGTTTAGCTATTTTAATATCAGACAAAAATCCTTTAAATGCAAAAATGTTATGAGATGGAGAAAATCATTGTACACTAATAAAAAGGACAATCCATCAGGAAAGAGGAACAACATAAATATCTATGCATCTAACAATGTTGCCTGAAAATACATGAGGCATACTCTGGCAAAACTTAAAGAAGAAATAGACATCACTACAATAATATTTGGAGGCTTCAACATGACACTTATGTCAATAGTTAGAACAACTAGACAATATCAACAAGGAAACAGATAACCTAACAATATGATAAATGTTCTGGACTTATTGCACCCCAAATTAGCAGGTTATACATTCTTCTCAAAGGCCCATAAATCTTTCTCAAGAATAGGCCAATTTTTCAGGCACAAAACAGGTTATGATGAATATAAAAATATTGAAATTATACAAATTGTCTTCTCTGACCATAATGGGATGAAGCTGGAAATAACAGGCTGGAAAGGAGGGAAATTCACAAATAAATGGAGGCTAAACAACACACTTCTAAACAATCCATAGCTCAAATAAGGAATTCCAAAAGAAGTTAGTAAATATCTTGAGATGAATGAAAATTAAAATAAGCCTTATCAAAAACCTATGGAATAGAGCAAAAGTAGTACTGAGAAGAAAATGATAGCGCTGCATACATATATTAAAAAAGAGGAAAAGCAAAAATCACAGACCTGTGTGACCACCTGGAATCATAAGAAAAGAGAACCATTTCCAAAGCAGGGAGAAAGTAAGAAATAAGAAGGATTAGAGCAGAAATCAATGAAATTGAGAACCAAAAAGCTATTAGATATCAACAAAAACAAAAGTTGTTTTTTATAAGATCCATAAAATTGACAAACTTAGTTAGACTAACAGAAAAAGAGAGAAGTTGCAAATAAATAAAATCAATAATGAAAGTGGAGATATTAGACTGACCCCACAGAAATAAAAATGATCAAAAGAGGATATATGGAAACCAGTATGCCAACAAATTAGACAGTCTAGATGAAATGGACAAATTCCTAAGAACACACAAACAACCTACATTGACTCTACAAGAAATTCAAGAACCCAACAAACTAATCACTAGTAAAGAGATTGAATCAGGCATCAAAAATCATCCAGTATAGAAAAGTGCAAGATATGAAGTCTTCAGAGGTGAATTCTATCAAAAATTTTAAGAAGAATTAATAGCAATCCTGCTAAAACTCTTCCAAAAAATAGTGGAGGAGGCAAAAGTGCCCAACACATTTTATAAAGCACCCTAAAACCAAAGCCAGATAAAGATACTACAGGTGAAGAAAATCATAAACCAATTTCTCTAATGAACATAGATGTAAAAATTCTCAACAAAATACTTGCCAATAGATTCCAACAACTTATTAAAATAATTATACACCACGATGTGGTGTGTTTTATTACTGATATGGAAGGTGATTCAATGCAAGAAAATAAATCAATGTAAAACACCTCAGTAGCAATTCAAAAGAAAAAAAATACAAACGATCATCTTGATTGACATGGAAAAGGCATTTGACAATATCTAGAATCCTTTCTTGATAAAGATATTTTTAAAGATAAGGATAGAAGGAAAGTTCCTCAACATGATAAAGAGAAAATATGCTGAAAATTTCCAACCCCATTGAAAGATATGGATGTACATGTCCAGGAAGTACACCCCAATCAATACAAATTCTAACAGGCTTACTACAAGACATATACTTGTCAAATTGTCCAATGCTCAAGGCAAAGAGAATACTGAAAGCAGCAAGAGAAAAGAGATGCATAATATACAAGGGAAGCTAAATAAGATTAAGTGCTGATTTCTCTTCTGAAACCATGGAGGGAAGAAGGCAGTGGTATGACATACATAAAGTGTCAAAAGAAAAAAAGTTCCAGCCAAGAATCCTCTATTCAGCAAAACTGGGATTCAAAAATGAGGGCGAGTACAAAATATTCAGAGATAAACAGAAATTAATAGAGTATGCCAATAAGAAACCTTCCCTTGAACAAATATTAAAGGGAGTTCTGCAGGTCAAAAGGGAAAAACAGGAGAGAGAGAGAGTTGGAGGAGAGTCTAAGAACAACTAAAAAGATAGGGAAATAAAAACAACATATAGCATATATAAACCTCGAGAAAACATGGCTAATGTGACTAATTCCTTGACAGTAATAACACTGAATGTTAGTGGATTGAGCTCTCCAATCAAGAGACACAGATTGGCAGAATGGATAAGAAAATATGACACATCTATATGCTGTCTGCAAGAAACTCACCTTAAACCCAGGGCATCAAGAAGGCAGAAAGTAAAGGGTTGGAAAACAATTTTACAAACAATAACCAAAAAGGCAGTAGTAGCTATACTAATATCAGACAAAAGAGATTTAAATGAAAAACTACTGCAAAAGAGAAAGAAGGCCACTATATACTAATAAAAGGGATAATCTACCAAGAAGAAAGCACAATCATAAACATTTATGCACCAAACCAGGGTGGCTTCAAAATACCTGAGACAAACACTGGAAAAACTAAGTGGAGAAATAGACGTCTCTATAATTATCATCAGGGACTGTAATACACCTTTATCACCATTAGATAGAACATCTTGACAGAGAATCAATAAAGAAACAAAGACCTTGAATATAACATTAGAGGATCTGGAACTAATAGATGTATATAGGACATTACATCTAAATACAGCAGGATTTATATTCTTCTCAAGGGCACATGGCTCATTCTCCAGGATAGACCACATGCTAGGCCACAGAACAACACTCAATGAATTCAGAAAGATTGAAATCATACCGAGTAATTTCTCTGACCACAATGGAATGAACCTAGACATCAGTAAGGGGCAGAGCAGCAGATTAAGCACAAAGATACGGAAGTTAAAAACTCACTTTCAGACAATGCGTAAGTCAAGGAGGAAATTGCAAAAGAAATGAGTAACTACCTTGAAACAAATGAAAATGACAACACAATATATCCAAACCTATGAGATGCAGCAAAAGCTGTACTGAGAAGGAAATTCATAGCCATAAATTCCTATACTAAAAAAGAAGAAAGAGATAAAATCAAAGATCTAACTGCACACCTGGGCATTAAGTAAAGAACAACAAACTAACCCTGTATTAGTCAGACAATGGGGTGCTAATGTGAAATACCAGAAATGTGTTGGTCTTTATAAAGGGTATTTGTTTGGGGTAGAAGTCCACAGTTACCAGGCCATAAAGCATAACTTTCTTCCCTCACCAAAGTCCATTGCCACATGTTGGAGCAAGACAGCTGCTGCGTTTGCCATGGTTCAGACTTCTTGGGTTCCTCTCTTTCTGGGGCTGTGTTTCTCTCTGGGCTTAGCTCCTCTGGTTCCTCCACAAGGTCAGCTGCAGACTATAAGGTGAACGGCTCTCTTCTCTTCTTCTGGGGCCTTCTCTCCAACATCAAAACTGCAACATCAAAACTCCAACATCAAAACTGCTTCAACTCTATCCTTGCCATGACTTTTATATTTGATTCCCCCACCCATCAAGGGGTGCAGCTCAATGCCCTACTGACATGGTCCAGGTATCGTTCTAATCATAACTTAATCATGCCCACATTAGTATACCAGTTTACAAGCATAATCAAATATATATTTTTGGAATTCATAATTACATCAAATTGCCAAAGGGAGACACTCCACCCTCTGAATTCCAAAAATACATTACAATATTTCAAAAAACCTTAAATCATTAACAATTCAAGTACAAAATCATATAATAATCATTTTAAAGAAATAGTTTGTGTTCAGGCAAAGTCCCATCAGCTGTAGACCTCTGAAACTTACAAAACCATTTAACTGCTTCCAATACACAAATGGAAAGACAAAGGATAAACATTTTCATTATCAGAAAGAAAAATTGGGATGTTAAACATGAGTCATGGATCCTCTACAGTTCAGTAAACTTGCAGTGCATCCTGCATTCGATTTCAAAATCTGAGAGTCATTCTTAAGATGATGGTTTCTTCTCCTTGGGGCCACATGGAGACCCACCCTTTCCACAGGCTTGCCCAACAGCCATTTTCTTGGTTCCAGTCTCATCAAACATCTGGGTGTTGACCAAGCTCCAGACCTCACCCTCCAAGAGTGTTGAGGTGATTGCCACACCTTACCCTATCTTTGGGTTAGAGTCTTAACCCCCAAGTACAGTGAGGTGAAGACAATATTCCCCCTAACCTTTGGCATACAGGTTCAAACCTCTCAGAGCAATGGGTTGACCACCTGGCTTTCTCTAATCCATGGGGGACAGGAGCACCCCTCTCAGACCTATGGGGTACCAACCTTAACCACCCTGATCTTTGAGGAATGTGCTCCACCCTCCCTGTACCCTGAGACAGCAAAACTCTTCTTGAACATAGGATGGAACATCCACCCTCTTCAACTGCTGGGGAAAACTCACCCTTTCTGTATACATAGGTGGGGCTCCTCTCTTGGCCCAAGGTGATGTCTTAATTCCTGATCTCAGCTTCCATGGTTTTCTCCTTAAAGCTGTTTCTTCTCCAATGTCTCCTTTCCATGTCCTTTTTAGTGCAAGCAAACAGTGGTTTTGTTCATAGATGCTCTCAAAAATGTTGTTGGTTTAGCCTGCAGGAAGCAGGAGTCCAAGCCATCAGACAGTAAGACTTTCCACAAGTCTTTCTGAAATAACTGCATCTTCAATTCTGATTTACAAGTTCCAGATTTTGCTCAGTCTTCAAATGGGGCACTTTCATCTGGAAACTTGATTTCCAGAAACTTGGAAGTTCTGGAATCAGTTTCTGTTTTCTTTGTGCCCAAAAGTTCAGTCCTTAGTGTATTTCACTCAACTAGTATTTTGCTATAAGCTGCAAGGAGAAGCCAAGCCACATTCTATGAGTTTACCTTGGGAAGTTCTTTAGCTAAATGCTCTGGTTCTCCATTTTCAAATTCTGTCTTCCATAAAACACCAGGAGTTAATCTTGCTAAGTTCTCTGCAATTTTAAAACATGGATTGCCTTTCCTCCGGTGTCCAATAGTAGTTTCATCATTTACTTCTAAGGCATCATAGAAAGTCTCTTTAGCATCCATATTACTAACAACAATCTCTTCAAAGTGATCTAGGCATTTTCCATCAAGCATTTCACAATTCCTCCAAAAAATATCCCTTACCCATTTATAAAACCATTCCAACATGTTGGCAATTGCAAAAGCACATCCCCACTCCTCACTACCAAATTCTGTATTAGTCAGTGAAAGGGGTACTAATGAAAAATACCAGAAATGAGTTGGTCTTTATAAAGGGTATTTATTTGAGGTAGAAGTCCACAGTTATCAGGCCATAAAGCATAAGTTTCTTCCCTCACCAAAGTCCATTGCCACATGTTGGAGCAAGACAGCTGACGAAGTTTGCCTGGGTTCAGGCTTCTTGGGTTTCTCTCTTCCTGGGGCTTTGTTTCTTTCCAAGCTTAGCTCCTCTGTTTCCACCACAAGGTCAGCTGTAGACTATTAGGCTCTCTAGGCTACACCTTTGGTGGGTGGGGGAATCAAATATAAATGGCAAGGCAAAGGACAGAGGGAGCAGCTTTTTGAGTTGCAGGTTTTGAGTAGCAGTTTTGATGTTGGAGTTTTGATGTTGGAGAGAA
>JAQZBX010051490.1:7578-19471 GCA_029593785.1 Cabassous unicinctus | reverse complement strand
GGAGAAATAAGCATCTCTACAATAATCGCTGGACTCTTCAACACCCCACTCACATCATTAGATAGAACAACTAAACAGAAGATCAACAAGGAAACAGAGAACTTGAACAAAATGATAAACAAGTTAGACCTAACAGACATATACAAAATGTTGCATCCAACCTCAATGGGTTATACATACTTCTCAAGTACCCTTGGATCTTACTCCAGGATACACCACATCTTAGGGAACAAAACAGTTCTCAATAAATATAAAAAATTTTGAAATTACACAAACCAACTTCTCATATGGGAATGAAATTGGAAATCAATAATAGACAGGAAAAAAGTAAAATTGCAAATGTGTGGAAGCTGAATAACACACCACTAAATAAAGAGTGGATCAAAGAAGAAATTGCAAGTGGAATCAGTAAATATATTGGGACAAATGGAAATGAGAACACAACTTATCAAAACTTATGGAATACAGTGAAAGCAGTCTTGAGAGGGAAATTTATAGCCCTAAATGCCAATATTAAAAAAAAGGAGAAAGAGCTAAATTCAAAGATTTAACTGAACAACTAGAGAAACTAGAAAAAGAAGAGAAAACTAATCCCAAGGCAAGCAGAAGAAAAGAAATAATAAAGATTAGAGCAGAAATAAATGAAATTGAGAACAACAACAACAAAAGAAACGATAGAAAAAATCAACAAAACCTAAAGCTTGTTCTTGGAAAAGATCAATAAAATTGACAAACCCCTAACTAGACTAACAAAGAAAAGAAGAGAGAAAATGCAAATAAATGAAAGCAGAAATGAAAGGGGAGAAGTTACAACTGACCCTACAGAAATGAAAAGGAACATAAGAGGATAATATGAGAAACTGTATGCCAACAAACTGGACAACCTATATAAAATGGACAAATTACTAGAAATACACAAACAACCTACACTGACGCTACAAGAAATACAAGAACTTAACAAACTAATCACATATGAAGAGATGGAACCCATCATCAAAAATCTCCCAGAAAAGATAAGTCAAGGACCAGATGGCTTCACAGGTGAATTCTACCAAGTATTTCAAAAAGAATTAACACCAATCATGTTTAAACTATTCCAAATATACTGAAGAGGAGGGAAAATTACCCAACATATTTTATGAACCCAACATGTTCCTAATATCAAAGCCAGATAAAGATGCTACAAGAAAGTAAAATTATGAACCAATCTCTCTAAAAAACTTAGATGCAAAAATTCTCAACATAATACTTGCAAATTGAATACAAGAATATTTCAAAAGACTTATACATCAAGACCAAGTGGGATTTATTCCTAATATGCAAGGCTGGTTCAACATAAGAAAATCAATGAACGTAATACACTACATTAACAATCTTAAGGTAAATAGCTACATGATCATCTCAATACATGCAGAAAAAGTATTCAACAAAATCTAGCACCTGTTTTTGATTATAAAAAGAATTTCAGAAATAGGAATACAGGGAAAATTCCTCAATATGAATTTGGAGGAAGAACACACAGCCAACATCAAACTCAATGGGGAAAGATTGAAAGCTTTCCCTCTAAGATCAGGACAAGACAAGGATGCCCAGCATCACCACTGTTATTCAAAACTGTACTAGAACTACTAGCTGGGGCAATTAGACAAGAAAAAAAATTAAAGGCATCCAAATACAAAAAGAGGAAGTGAAACTCTCACAGTTTGCAGAGGACATGATACTGTATTTAGAAAATTATGAAGTATCCACAACAAAGCTACTTGAGCTAATAAATGAGTTCAGAAAATTGGAAGGCTACAAAATCAACACACAAAAATCAGTAATGTGTTTGTACACTAGTATTGAACAATCTGAAGAAGAAATCAGGGGGAAATTTTCAATTTTAATAGCAACAAAAGGACTCAAATACCTAGGAAATAATTTAACCAAAGAAGTACAGCACCTGTATGCAGAAAACTACAAAATAATGCTAAAAGAAATTTTAAAAAAGACCTAAACAAATGGAAAGACATTCCATTTTCATGGGTTGGAAGAATAAATATCATGAAGATGTCAATCTTACCCAAAGTGATTTATAGATTCAATGCAATTCCTATCAAAATTCCAAAAGCCTGCTTCACAGAATTAGAAAAGGCAAATACCAAATTCATTTGGAAGGGAAAGTGTACCAAAATAGCCAAAAGCATCATAAAAACGTAGAGCAATGTGGAAGGAATTTCACTGCCTGACCTTGAAATACATTACAAAGTGACAGTGGTCAAAACAGCTGGTACTGGCATAAAGATAGTCCCATCTATCAGTGGAATACAAATGAGAAACCAGAAATAAACCCTTATGTATACAGTCAACTAATTTTTGAAAAATCTACCAAGGCCATGTTAATGGGACATAACAGTCTCTTCAACAAATAGTGCTGGGACAACTTGATATCTGCAATGAAAAAAAATGAAAGAGGACTCCTATCTCACTCTCTATACAAGAATCAACTCAAAATGAATCAAAGAGGGGGTCAGATGTGGCTCAAATTGTTGGGTGTCCGTTTCCCATATGGAGGGTCCCAGGTTCAATTCCTGGGACCTCCGAGTAAAAAAAAAAAAAGAATCAAAGACCTAAATGTAAAATCCTGGACCATAAAACTCCTAGAAGAAAAGGTAGGGAAACATTTTCAGGACCTTGTAGTAGGTGGTAGTTTCTTGGACATTACACCCAAAGCACGAGCAATAAAGAAAAAGTAGATAAATGGGACCTCCTCAAAATTAAATACTCTTGCACCTCACAAAAGTTTTTCCAAAGGGTGAAAAGCAGCTGACTCAATGGGAGAAAATATTTGGAAGTCACACTTCAGATAAATGTTTAATATCCAGGATATATAAATAGATGCTACAACTCAACAATAAAAAAACAAATGACTTAATTAAAAATGGACAAAGGACTTGAATAGACTTTGTCCAAAGAAGAAATACAAATGCCAAAAAAATATGAAGAAATGCTCAACATCACTAATGATTAGGGAAATGCAAATCAAAACTACAATGAGATATCATTTCTCACCTCTGAAAATGGCCACTTTTAAAAAGACAGACAAATACAAGTGTTAGAGAGGATTTAGAGAGATAGGAACACTTATTCACTGTTGGTTGGAGTGCAGAATAGTACAGCCACTTTGGAGAACTATTTGGCAGTTCCTAAAGAAGCTGAATGTAGACTTCCATGTGATCACCTACTGGGTATATACCCAGAAAAATTGAGAACAGTGACATTGTTGCAGCCAGCCAGAAATAATCCAAACAGTACTCTTGGGAGCACGGATGAACAACGTTTTATTATGCACGGGCCCCGAGGAGAGTTCACTCTCCAAATTCTGAGCCCTGTTTTATAATTTTCATAAGTTTATATAGGTACACTAAGTGGGCAAATTCCTGAGCAAGTGGGCAGGCAGGGTTACAAAGGCAGAGAAGCAAGATTAGCTTATCTTTCTAAAAGAAGAAGGCCATTAGGGAGGAAAAGAGTCATTATCTGTATAGAGCTGTAAATTTCAATTCAAAGGGGCAGACTAGGGTACTTATCTTCCTGACATCCATTCCATGGAGAAAAGGAGGGGAGAGAGGGATCAGGTGCCAAGGGGAGTATGTTTTTTAAAACTGTGGATTTCTGCTGAGAGTGGGGTTGGGATCACAGCACTTCCCTCATCAACATGAACAGACATCTGCACACCATTGTTTATAGTGGCATTATTCATGATTGCCAAAACCCAGGTGTTCATCAACCAAAGAGTGGATAAACTGTGGTGTATTCATGTGATGGAACATTATGCAGCTGTAAGAAGAAATGGAGTCATAAATCATATGGAATCATAGATGAAACTGAAGGACATTATGTAGCAAGCCAGACACAAAAGGACAAATATTGTATGCTTGCATTACCATGTACCAAATATATCATGTAACATATTGTATGACTCAGAAAACATTTATATGTATCCAGTACATTTAATTGAGAAATGTATGTTTTTATTCAACTGTGTTTTCTTTTTAAAATATTGTTTATATTTTCAATTATTAAATGTACAAAATAAAGTTTAAAAAAAAAACATATATATATATACCATCCTTCCTTGTCTTATAATAGCTTTTGTTTTAAAATTTAATTTGTCTGATATTACTATATCCACCCCAGATCTCTCTTTGTTGCATTTGTGTGGACTAGATTTTTCCATCCTCTCACTTTCAGCCTGTTTGTGTATTTGCATCTAAGGTGAGTTTCTTGTAAACAAAGTATAGTTGGATAATGTTTATATATCCATTCTGTCAATCCTTGTCTTTTGTTTGGAGAGTTAAATTCATTTACATCAAAGTAATTTTGATGAGGCAAACTTACTTTGCCGTTTGCCCATAGTTTGTTTTATGTGTTATACATTTTTCATCCCTTATTTCTCCATTGTACATTCTTTTGCATATAGTTAATCATTTTTAGTGAAGCAGATTGATATCCTTCTCATTTCATTTACTGTTTTTTATTTTAATAGTTTACTTGTGGTTACCATCAGGTTTATAGTTAACATACTAAACCTATAATAAACTATTTGAAAAGATATCAACTTACCTTCAAAAACAGAAAAAAAAATCTGTTTCTTTATGTTTCTTTTCCCATTCTTTAGGTTGTTCTTGTCATACATTATCTCTTTACATTTTTCATGTGCAATAAAATAGACATATATTTATTTATTAGGTAATTGTACTCCATGTCTTGTAGAATAAAATAAAGTTACATACCATGGATAAACCAATACTGCAATTTGAATATATCCCTGCAGTTACCATTACCAAAGATATTTATTTCTTCATACAGCTGAAAGCTACTATCTGCTATACTTTCCTTTCATCCTAAAAAACTACTTTATCATTTATTTTAGGGAAAGTCTAGTGGTGATGAGCTTCCTCAACTTTTTCTGTGAATATCTTAAAATCTTCATTATTTTTGAAAGACTGTTTTACCAGATATAGTTTTCTTGGCCAGTAATTTTTCTCTGAGTCACTGCCCTCTAACCTTCGGTGTTTGTGATGAGAAAATAGCACTTAATCTTATTGTGTACCCTTTGTATTTGATGAATCACTTCTTTCACACTGCTTTCAGAATTAGATCTATCTTCTGTCACCAAACCACTGCCTTGAATCACACAAACTGCCATCCAGATTTGAAATCGGTAGAGAGACAGAGAAGGATGAATTCTCCCTGAGGTTCTCTAACCAATTTTACATTTTATTTCCTAAATCAGAACTTGTTGAGTCATTCTGTAGGGTTGATCATATTTCATTGTTTTGTGAAAAATTATTCTTCTTTTGCTTCACTATTTCTAAAGTGAGATGTTCAATAGTATCTCTTATTGTACATTTTAGTGATACCACTTGCTGACTAAGTCTTTTTTTAACGAATTTGAAGATTTACAGAAAAATAATGCAGAAAATGCAGAGATACCTTATAACATCTTCATTCACACTCTTTTCCTTATTATTAACAGTTTACATTAGTGTTGTAACTTTGATATAATTGATGAAACAATGTTATTAAAGTTATAACATTAATTATAGTCGATAGTTTATATTAGGATTCACCATTTTTGTTGTACAGTACATTTGTGTGTGTGTGAAGAATTTGATATCTCTGCTTCTTTAGTTTGTAGTCAGCTGGTATCATGACAAAATTCCTTTAAATACCTGAAGCCAGGGGGAACAGAGAAGAAGAAGAAAGAGAAATCCCTTCTGATATTTTCAAATTAGCTCTAGGTTGGGGCAGTTCTGCAATTCTTAGCCAAGTACTTTACAACATTGCCTTAGTCTTTACTTGTTGTGAGTTTGAGTCTCTACATTGGCCAGAAGTGAATGCATAGGGTATTCTCATGTCTATTCTGACCATGTGTACTGCCTGGAACATGCCTGTGTCTTTTTAGATCCTCTGTCATGCATCTGATGTTTTACAAAGCTCTTATTCCCCAAAGGAACTTTCTCCCCAGATTTCATCCCAGATATCTTTCAAGAAGACTATTTACCGCCATTTTTTCCCCCTCAAGCTGCAAATGTTTCTTAACTAGCCTTTCAATCATCTTAAGAAATGTCATATGCACAGTCACTTTTTGCACTGAGAGATATCTCAGGTGACACAACAGCAAACAGTCTACATCAGTTCTTTAGCTGTACCACAGACAGGCCAACACACATTACCATGAATCCTTTCATTCATGGTCTGCTCTTCTCCCTTCCATAATAGGTGAAAACCCAAGGAATGTGGTCTTCTATCCTCAAGACCAAGTTTTTCTTGTTAGAGTGGTGTGGTAATCGAAGCTAAATTGTAAAATAATCTTCTTCTACTATCACTTAAATCTCCTTCTTTTGTTCAATCTTGGTTTCATTGCTGTAAACCAATGACTATATTTCAGAATTCTGACAAGGTTAATTCTGACATTTTTCTTTTTCATTTTTCTTGATCTTTCTGGGCCAAGACAGACCCTTGGAATTCTTTAAATTTGCTGGTTTCAGTGACATATATCTATGAAACTAATTGTGTTTTTATATACTTCCTTCAACAATTAGGAAAAATAAAAATATTACTAAAAGTAACTCCAAACCCTATCAAATATGTAAGAATGAATCTAATGATAACTGGGCACATTTTATTCCTGAGAATTAGAATATATCATGGTGAATAATTAAAGAAGGTGTAAGCAAGGAGAGAGAGATCTAATTCATATATAAGAAAATTCTTCATTTTTAAGGTATCAATTCTTACCAAGAAACCTAATCAACCCAATGGTAGATTAATAAAATGCCAGTAGTTTTCTGTGTATTTATAATTTCTGGAATGTAGCTATTCCTAAAACTTATGTAGGAAAACCAATTATCAAAAAACTCTATGAAAATTTTGAAGAATAATAAATTTGAATATTTTTACATTGACAGTATTTGTAATTTCTATACAGCAACAGTAATTAAGCCATGTGGTATTGATGAAAAGATTGATAAATAGACCAATGGGAGAGAATAGAGTATACATAGATAGACCCACATATATTATTGCCTTTACTTACAACAAGGCAAGTCAAATTAAGGGGTAAAAGACTGCTAAGTTCAGTAAAAGTTACTGGATAAAATTGATATCTATATGGAAAACAAGTTGCATATTTCTCAAATTCTTAAACAGTAATATGAGGTGGAAGATTGGAAAATGTTTTTACTTATTGATAAAGGTAATATAACAAATAATCAAATAAATAGAAAGCAAATAAGGCTCCTAGAAATCCTACATAAGACAAGGTTTTCTTGCTTTGCAATGGGCAAGCATTTATGAATCCTGATTATAAAGGCACTAACCCTACGGTAAAAACAAATTAAATTCTACTTATTTAAATCTTTGAATTTCTTTTCATTGACATATTAATAGAGACAAAAATAAAGTCATAGATTCCATTAGAAGCCAGTAATAATAATGTAGCTGACAAGTGATTATTATCCAGTATATGATCAACTTTTATGACAGCTCTGATGATAAAATGAACAAACAAATTGAAGAAGCATTTCAGAAAGAAAATAAATAATTCATTGATAAGCTTATGAAATGATCCTCAACATGAATAATTTCCTTGGACATGAAGATTAAAACCAATGGATAGCACTATTACACACCTGGATTTGATACATTTCTAAGGAATCTGGGTACGTAGTTTGACATGTATATGGAGGATGTGGGATTTTTATACATAGAGAGTTGGAGTGTGAAATATTGCCACCACTTTGGAAACAACATTTAAGTTCTTCCTCTAACAAAACATATGTCTTACTTATGGCCCCAACGTTTAACTTCTATATACACAAGAGAAATGTATATATATGTCAGCCAAAAAAAACAAGTACACATATTTTATAGATTTATTTTTCTAATAGAACAGCCAAAATATCCAGAGAATGGTTAAATAGTAAATGAAATATTCATATGGATACATAATCCCACTAATGATATATAGCAACAGTGATACAACAAATGGAATATAATAGACATATGGTGAGAAAATGCAGTCAGATACAAAAGAAAACATAATCTTTATTTTTATTTAATATAGTTCAAAAATAGGTGTAGAAATCAATGTCAAAAGTCAAAATAACAGATACCTTATGAGGATATTGAGACTTATGAACAAATAAATATATATTCAAATGAACACAATTAGAGAAAAATGCAATGCCATCAGCCATATGGTATGAGAAATGCTAACAGAAGTTCTGGAGGTTAAAGGAAAGCCATACCAGATGAAATCACTGGATGTATCAAGGAATGACATATGCTAAGAAGGTTCAATATGTCATTCTGGACATTGTGAAAAATGAAGTTAAAGCAGACAGTAATGATTGGAAGATGAATATTGAAATTTTAAACAATAATTCAAATGAGATATATGGTTTATGAGTTAATGGTTATTGGAGTAGACAAATAATGAAGTAAGATATATTTTATTAATTCCTTAGGAAAAAATAGTGCAAAAAGGAGATGGGGCAAATGTAAAACAACATTGAGGTAGTGTGGAATTATGTGCCTCAGAAATTCATGTTCTTAATTTTAATCTATTCCTTTGTGTTTGAATCCATTGTAAATAAGGGTATTTTTTAGGCTATTTCAGTTAAATTTTGCCCAACTAAACCAATATGGGTGTTCATTCTATTACTGGAGGTCTTATAGAGAAGGACACAGAAAGAAAAGCCATGGGGAGCAGTGAGAGCCCAGAAGTCAACATTACCTGGAAGAGAAGTGTGAAAACATTTCCATGTGCATTGCACTGTGATGGGAATCCCAAAAGATTGCTGGCTCACCAGAAGACACTAAAAATTGAAGGAAGCAAGCCTTCTAGCTTCAGAAACCATGAGTTAATAAATTGTTAAGATAACCCATTGTATGATATTTGTTTTAGCAGCTAGGAAACCAAAAAAAAAAGTACAAAACAAATACACACATACAAAAGAAAAAACAAAAAAGCAAAGAGTAACCCAGCATGAATCAGAAATTATATTTAAAATAAATAACCTAAACAATTCAACTTAAAGACAAGGATTATCAGAGAGGTAAAAAATACACATTCTAAACCTTTATTGTTGTTAAGAAATTATATTTAAAATGAAAGGGGCACGTATGATGGAAATAAAATGTAAAAGTGATGGAAAAAATGTAAATAATGAAAACACAATCCAAAAGACATCTGGTGGCTGAATGGACACATCCTTTTCAATAACTGTAGACCTTAAGGCAAGAAGTATAATAAAATGTTAAGAATGATTTTGCAATATAACAAATGGTTCATTTCAAATGTAACACCTAACAATTCCAAATTTGTATGTGTCTACTAATATTTCTTAAAAATATATTGAATAAAAACACAGTGCAAAAAAGAATTATTTAAACATCCAAAATTATAATTGAAGTTTTAAACACAATTCAGTCAGGATATAAACACAATAGGAATCATCATATTATTAGAAGAATTGCAGTTTTATTTCTGTTTAGATGATTGCCTTATTAATATGCACCAATTCATTTAATAGATTCAAATATAATAATATTTCTTCGTATACAAAAGTTGTGTTCATGCACATATTTTTATTTATGCCCTATTCTCTCATTATCTAGAGCCAATTATCATCCACATATTACCTCTGGGCAATGTTAATGCTGATGCCAAGGACTCTGCTCCCATGGAATTTCCCTGATGTCATATGGAACTGAATATAGAAGCAGTTGTTTTAAAACAGAATTATCATTCTCAGGATAACAGTATTTCAGGTAAAACTGCCTACTTGTGCTTGCCTTCACCTAAAATAGATTTGGACCTGTTCCAGATATCCTAACTTCCATATCCGGCATAAGAGGACGATATTATCTTGTGAGTATTTTTGTAATTTTATTTGTTTTATTTTTTCCTTCTCCTTTAGTTTATTCCATGAATCGCTCACTCTTCTTTCCTGCATTGTTCACTTATTTATTGACAGGCATTACTAATAGGACTAGAATAGAAAATATTGGAACGGAAGGTATTCACATAATAAAACCAAAGTCTTCTTTTTATGTACTGCATTAAAATGCTTCATTCCAGAAACTTTAGGAGAATTGTCATGGATGCAGAGTGACCATATAACAAAAACGGATGGAGCCTGTGCCAGCAATGCAGAAGGGAGAGGAGTTGATCACATTCTCCTCTGAGATTCAGTTTGCAGAATAGCTTCAATGAATAATTAAATAAATTTATTGATGGGTGTTGTGTTTGTCTACTAAGGAGAAATAATATTTTATTCATAGTATTGCTATTTAATAACTTCATGAATATTTCCCTATTGTTTTACCTTTGCCAACCTAAGCCAAAGATTTTTACACTTATTCACAGTTAATAAATTAATCCCTGACATAAAATAAATGTGAACAGAATCACTTATATTTCACTGTAATTCTTGGACTTTTGTCATAATATATAATGAAAGAGCATGTAAGCATTTTTTTCATCATTCATCCTCCAGCTTCCAGACCAGTGTTTGAATATAACACACCCAAAAATATTTTCAAAAATTGATTTAATTTTAAATAAATAAAAATTAAATGGATATGTGAATGAATAAATTAATGAAGTATATATTAATGCAGAAAATATGTCTTTCAATTCTTCAAGTTGAAAAATGCATCTTTCAAGTCTTTGCAGACAATGCAATTCATAATTTGTACTTACACTTTGAGGGAGAAGCTCACCCATGTAATATCCTATCCACCCCAGGAAATGCTTGTTGAGCAGGGAAACCCTCTGGCACCTGCCAGTCTACAGGTAAGGAAATGGTCTCAGTTTTTCAAAAATGATTCAATATTTTTAATACAGATTAGATATTGTCAAATTATGTAGAATAAAACAAAAAAATAGTAGTAAATATAACACATTGGGTTTTCCTTTTCCTTTCTCATTTGCATGGTAAAAACAATAGTACTCTGTAGAAGTACAATAAAATAAATATAAATGCTGTAAAAACATTTGCTTAATTATGTTATCAGTGATTTGTAATTCTTATTTATAGATTTTTCAGCATAACTACAATTTTTAATGCCTTCCTTTGGAAGACTTTTACAAATATTAAATTTATAAAAAGGTATTAATACATATTTTATAGATAAGGAAATTTAGGTTAAAAGATGTTTGAGAGTCTCCACAGTGCTACAAAGCAAGGGAATGGAGAAGCTGGGATGCAAAGATATCTTTCCTTGAAGGCCATACATTTCAACTCTGCTACACTGCCAGGTGGAAGTTCAAGGTAGAAACCTAAAATTTATTGGTGATTAAATAGTAGCCTCCTATCATTGTTCATATTCTGTTTGATCATGAACTAATGATAAGTTCTAACATTTTGAGAATATTTCTCAAGAATCACATGTACAGAAATTATCTATATTCAATAAACTACAAATAAACTCAATAAATCCTATAGGCAAATCTTGAACTACAATATACTTATTTTATACTTACTAAATGATAGAAATGCATGCACACATTGGTAAAAGTACTTAAAGTTTACATTTTACTAATAACACACTCCAGAAAATAAGATCTGAGGAAGGGTGACTAAAGAATGATGAGGCAATATTATGTTATGTTCTACTACCAAATGATACAGAGAAGGAAAGCAGATAAACATGCGTGTATAAATGTACATATGCTAATATTTTCCTCCCATAAATTTCTCATGTTTTTCAGGTATTATTTTCCTTCAGTCTCCACATCCATTGCAAATTACCTAAAAATGCTCAATTCTACCACCGTGACTGAATTCCTGCTCACAAGATTTTCTGATGGGTGGGAGTACAGAGTCTTACATGCCATGCT
>JAQZBX010051489.1:0-19393 GCA_029593785.1 Cabassous unicinctus | reverse complement strand
CGGGTGTGGGCCATCAGCTCTCCACGGGCACAGGCCATCTTGCCTTCACCAGGAGGCCCTGGGAATCAAACCCGGGACCTCCCTTATGGTAGATGGAAGCCCAATCGATTGAGCCACATCCGCTTCCCTGTACCACATTTTTTTTATCCATTCATCAATTTATGGGCATTTGAGTTGTTTTTATTCTGTGACTATTTTGAAAAATGCCTCTGTGAACACTCACGTATAAGTTTTTGTGTAGACATGTTTTCATAATGTTCTACCATCACGACAGTTCTCAGAGTTTCCAGGGGTCACCGCTGTGGGTCCCCACCATGTGGAGGGGAAAGGGGACAGAGAAACTTAATAGAATCCCAGTTAGGAAGCCTCAAATTGGGTCAGAGCCACTTGAGTGAATTCAAATAGATTTTTCTCCCCTTTTCTTTGGCAGGAGCTCCATTTTTTTTTCATACCATCATTTTTACAAACATTATCTGCACATCCAGGCATTGTGTGTGGCTATATATATATGGTGATTGTTTGCCAGTTGCTACTGTTGTTCATTTTGGAGATGACTCCAGGGATGGAAAGGACACAGCTGCAGGTGTCAGGGAGGCAGAGAAGAGCAGAGATGAATAGTGCAAGGACATGGGGAGGGTGGACAGGAGGAAAGTTTCTCAGGTATTTCCCCTGAGTAGGGGATGACCTGGCAGTCAGAGCGGCAGTGGCTGCTGGGACAAGGTGTCTGTTCATGGCAGTGCTGTGGCCAATGCATGCAGGAGGCAGCTAAGAAATGTACATCCTGATCACCTCAGTCTCACCATGCCCCAAATCAGACTCACCATCTTCACCCCCAACACACTTCCCCGGTCTTCTTCATCTTAGTGGGTGAACCAAAAAACTAGCACCATCTTGATTTTCCCTTCTTTATGCCACACACCATCAATCACCAGGCTCTGTGAACCTACCTTAGAAGTCTCTCAAATGCATACACTTCTGTCCATGAACTCTCTCCTAGATGACTGCAGCAGCCTCCTCACGGCCTCCCTGCCTCTAGCCTTAAATCCACCCCTCTACCACATCTCAATCCATTTTCCACCTCACAGTGATCTTCTCATAAAACAAATCAGAGCAGGTCACTTTCCATCTTAAGACCTTACAATGATTTCTTATTGCCCTTAGGATAAAGTCCAAAGGCCTCAAGCCACTTGCCCCACCCCTTCTCCATGCTTCCGCAGCCTCCTCCCATTCCCATTCACCTGTAGGATCTCTAAGGGAAGGAATCATTAATTCTTTATGTTAGTATCCCCAGCATGTAACAGAGCTCTGGCTCATGTTAGGTGCCCAATAAATGTTTGCTCTTCCTCGCATTTGAATATCTTTACAGTTTTCAGAACTCTTTGCCTTAATAATCTCTTTTGACCCTCACCACTCTGAGGTACAAACAGTAGGAGTTGTTATTCCCATTTTACAGATAGGAAACCAGAGACTCAGAGGTGATGGGTGATTGTTCAAGGCTTCTGCACAGCAGGAAAATGGCAGAGCTGGACTGGCATGCAAGTCTTCCCAAGGAGCCCTCACTAGAATCTCATAAGGAAGGCAAAACAAATGTTATTTTTTTCCTGTGGTTCTCAAAGTTAGAGATGCAAATTCATGCTCACCCACAAGCTCATAGCATAGCAAGTGGCCAAACCCAATCTCCCCAGCTGCCTCTCTTCCAGCTAAGAATATATTCTCTGTGTTGTCCAGTGTCCTGCTTCTGTAGTAACTCATGTCCTTGAGCTCTAGTGGTAGAATTATGCTGCACCAGTTGGAACAAAAGCTGCTTCCTGCAGACCCTCTTCAATCTGGCCTTTCCTATGAGGTCAGAAGGCTGTGTGGGGCACACTACCACCTGTCCTTTAAGTATCCTCCCTGCCATAACTAATTAAACCAGGTCTGACAAGTGTCTCTCCTGGGTGACTCTGGGTGTTGAGCTGACAAGAGCCTGAGTCATGTGGAATGCCCTAGGTGGAAGTATTTTCAAGGCAGTATAATCCACTAGTGTGGAATAAACGACTATTGACAGGCACAAAGTTCAGAAGCTGTGCTTGTGCCCAAAGCAACAGCTTTGTCCTCTTCTGCCCCTGCCTTGACTTCAAAACATTCTGTCAAGAATGGTCAGCCTGGAATGGAAAAGCATCCATGTGCCAGTTGAGTCCAGGAGAGGAAGGGTGAAAATAGAAGTTGCCCCTAGTGGTTTTACTGGATACCAATGCCCCTCAAGGGCCGAAGGAGGGCCATGCAATGATGAGAAGTAAGCTTGAAAGGTCTGGCCTGCATCACTCTGATTATGCCCTAGGATGACCCTTGGCATCTGGTCTGGACCAGATTTGCTCTGCTGGTAAATCTCCAAGGCCTCTTTCAGCACTGACATGGGAGGGACACTGGCTGCAATGGGAGCTTGAAGAGTCCCTGGCTGGCTTTCTTCCAACTTCATGGACAGGGAGTCAGCTATTACCACAGGACACAAGGTCATCCCCAGCAGTTTCAGCTGACAGGAATCTGACCTCTGAGGAAAAAAGTGAGAGGTGGGAGGGAGCAGTGCCAAAAGAGAATTGAGCACATACGTTAATTTTTCTCCCACATTTCAGTGTCTCTGGCTATGAAGGGCTTTTAAATGTCATCTGGTCTTTTCTATTCTGTCTGTCTAGTTCTTGTGTCTCAAACTTCACTGGGCATCAGAATCACTTAGAGAGCTTGCACTCACCAAGTTTCTGATTCAGTGGGTCTAAAGCAGGGGTTCTTAACAAGGGGTCCGTGAGCTTGAATTGAAATTCAAAAAAAACAGTATTCTTGTGGGGACGTGTTGGTGCAGGTGTGATATATTTATTAAATAATCCACAGTACAGTGTGGACTTAGTAAGGGGTCTGTGGTTTACACCTGACTGGCAAAGGGGTCCGTGGAACAAAAAAGGTTCAGAGCCTCTGGTCTAGAGTAAAGCATGAGAATTTGCATTTCTCACCAGTTCCCGGGTGCTGCTGATACTTCTGGTCTAAGGCTCACAGTGAGAACACTTGATCCGTAGATCTAGTGTTCTCTACATCATACCCAGTGGCTGTCCTACTTCTGCTCTCACCTCTCCTGTGTGGAAGCTCCCTCTGTCCTGAGGTGGCTCCTTCCACCCTTGGGCAGCTCTTCCTAAGATGGAGTTTGAAAATCTATCTCCCCTGTGGCTTCCACCCACTCTTGATCTTCCTTGTAGAATCCATGGCAAGTTCATTCATGTTTGAATACTTAAAGTGAGACTAATAATTGTTACTGTTTGGGGGGAACCTACTATTACCAGGCATTGGGCATACACCATCTCATTGATTCTCTCCACCCATATGGGAACATAAGTATTCTTTCTACCTCACAAGGTCGTTGTAAAAAATAAATATATATATATGAAATTACCTTGTATGATTAATGATTTGTTGTGTGACTGTGGAGAAGTCAGGCAACCTTACCGAGCCTCGGTTTCCTCATCCAGGCCTAGCTGGTGATGCTTCCAGGCACAGTGAAAGGATCTGCATCCGAAAGGGGAAAAAGGCATCCAGCTTACTAGGGAGCTGGATTTGGAGAGAAAAAGGTGATCAGAATGGAATCTGGCTGAGAACTGACACAGGCCCATTGTCCAGGCCTCACGGGACACTAGAGTCACTGGGCCCCGCTTCATGCCAAAGGAAGGGAATCTGTAGAGGACCGATGAATCGCTGCATTGTTCAGAGCCCTGTGAGTCTTTATGGAGAGTGTGGGAGGCAGGGCTCCTCGGGAGATCCCATGTGTGAGGCCTGGTCAGTTAGCACCCCCCTTTCCTCCCATTCTCTAGCTAACCTGCTACTAATCTGGCATGTCCACAACCAGAAAGCTGCCAAAATAGCTTCCCTGTGAATTCCAGAACTTCCCAGAGAGGAGAGGAGTGTGTAGTGGGAGAGCATGGGCTTTAGAAACAAGCTAAATATTTATCAGTAGGGGAATCATTAACTCAACTATAGTTCTGAAAAATGTATTATTATTATCACTATTACTACAGGCACTTGTTGAGCAATTCTTACAAGAGTATTGTACTTTGTCTCATAACAACTCAAAGTAATAGTACTCAAAACTGAATAGTACTAGTGTTCACCCCATTTCATAAATGTAAAAACTGAGGCTTCAAGTAAGTGCCCATGGCTACAAACACCGGTAAGTGACAGAGCCAGAATTTGAACCCAGATCTTTCCAAAACATAGCTTATGTGCTTAACTCTATAGTATAGTCACATTAAAAATCATGTTGTAGAAAAAAAAAAAATCACATTGTAGAATATTTAGTGATGTGGGAAAATACCTTTGATGTGATGTTCAGTGAAAAAAGCAAGGTATAAAATGTGCTAATGTTTATCCCAATTTTGTAAATAAATGTGTGTGTGTGTGCATGCACGCATGTGTGTGTGTATGTGTGGTGTAGAGAGAGAGGGGAAGAATAGACTAAAATTTAAATAGAGAAAAACAGAGCGAGTGATTTGGAACCAGAAAAACTTGGGTGAGAATCCAGGCGCTAATTCTCGCCAGCATCTGGAGCTGCTGCCAGTCTCTGGATCCTTCTGAAGGATTCTGGGACTGGAGGGGAGAGCCAAGGAGTTTAGAAAGCACACCTGACTGTGGTTCTATTTTTGAAAGAAGGCTTCACTGACATCCCCAGAGACAGAGCACGATGTATTTCCCTGAATAACCACTGCTATTTTTAGAGGGCGCCAACAAACTGTACCCAAGGAGGGGTGGGGGAGTGGAGCCACTGGATGTGTCTGGAGACCCTGTGGTCCTGAGCTTTGTCCTCCCTGCACCTGTGGCTGGTGCAGTAGGACTGCTGGTGTCAGGCTGTGAGGGCGGAGGAGCCGGGGCGCTGACTGACCGGGCCACTCCAAGCCCTTGCACGACGTGCTCGGTCCAGGGCTTGTCAACTCCTGGGGGGCGAGGGGCAGGGGGGAATGTCTGATTTTGGCCAGCAGGAAAACAGGCATGAGAGGATTACTGCCTGAGGGCAAAGCCTCCAGGACATGTTTGTGAAAAGTTTTAGAGATGGGCAGAGATCTTGGCGATAGATAGAATCATAGATTCTTCGGCTGGAAGGGCACCTCATGCCCCCCACCCCGTCTCTGAAAAGAGCCCCACCCATGTCGGCATACTTGGCTGTTTGCCAGTTTGCTCCCCAAAGTCCCAAATCTCCTGCCCAGCATTCCTGCATGGCATTGCAATGATGGATACAGGCCATGAAATATTTTGTCATAACCTACAAAATTGTGCGGGATAGAGTGTAAACCATAATGTAAACTATAGTCCATGGTTAGTGGCAATGCTTCAATATGTGTTCATCAATTTTAGCAAATGTACCACATTAATGAAGGATGTTGTTAATGTGGGAAAGTGGGGGATAGGGAGGGGGTGGGGCATATGGGAATCCCCTATATTTTTATTTAACATTAATGTAATCTAAAGCCTCTTTAAAAATGAAAATGAAAAAAAAAAAAGATAAATAGTGACAATGGTGAACTTTTATTTCCTGCTTGCCACATCAGGTAAGTGGTTCGCCTATATTTTCTCATTTAATCTCCATGACAGCATTCTGAGTAGGGGACATTATTCTTCCTATGTTGCAGACCAGGAGACTGAAACAGTGCCTACCAAGCAATAATAATAATAATAATAATAATAATAGCAGCAAATGTTTATGTAGTAGTTACTGTGTGCCAAGCACACCTCTATGTGCCTGACGTGATTTAAAGAGCTTAATTTAATCGTCGCAAAAAGACTGAGGTAAATATTGTTATTACCTCCATTTTAGAGATGGGGACATTGAGAGAGTCAGATCACAGAGCTGGTAAATGGCTGAGACAGGATTCGAACTCCACCAAATGAATATCTGGCCCCTGCCTGCTTCTCTAATCTCATCTTGACCCATTCTTCCCCCTCCTCCCTTTGCTCCGCACACAGTGGTCTTTCTCTTTGTGGCCTCAGGGATTCCTCCAAACCTGCTGTGCGGAGCAGACTCCATCCCTCTTTTACTGGCCACCTACTCATTATCACCTCAAGTTTCAGTTTTAACTGTCACCTCCTCAGAGAAGGCTGCTCCATCCCCTGTTTATTCTCTCTCATCATACCTGTGCTCTTTCAAGTATCATCCTTCAGCCCTTCCTCTCTTGAACAGAAGCTCCCTGAGGGCAGGATGTTTCCCCAGCACCCTGCGCTGTGCCTGACACAGAGTATGTGCTCAATAAATATTTGTCAGTTGAGTGCGTGGAGGCAGGGCTAGAAAACAGGTTCCCTCTCAGAGGCAGAGGCGTGACTGAAAATGGGCCAGGTCTGCTTCCCGCCAACCCACCACAGCTTATTGAAAGCACGCTTGTGTCTCTCCGAACAGTCTGGCAAGTGTTTCCTCATATAACATCAAGCCCGTGTGAGAGGGGAAGAAACCAAGACTCTGAGGAGGACACAGGTGAAGCAGGGAAGGAACTAAGCAGAGGTTCTCACCTGGGGAGCCTTAAAAAAAACACCCCTGCCTGGGCCCCACCCCGGGCCAATTAAATCAGAACTTCTGAGGAGAGAGCCTGGGCCCTTTTTCCATTTTCAGTTTCTTTGGCCTGTTCCTCAAATACCGTGAATTGGAAGTACAGGCATCCTGCGAAAAGGAAGATCCTTTCTTAGAAAACTTGGTCCGGTCCTCACTGCTCAGTGGTTCCTCTGACCTCAGGCCTAATTGAGGAAGCTGACTTTGCAGAAGCCAGAGATGAGGGCAGCGGTTGAATCATCATCACCATTTAACAATAAGGGCTATTCTTTGTTGAGTAAACAGTGTGCCGGGTCGTTTGCATTTATCCTCATGACTGATCCTCTTGGTAAGGCCTGCTGGCTTGTGGAGGTGCTGACATCTTACAGAGGAGGATGTTAGTGACTTGCCAGGCTCACACAGTACCTGAGTGGTGGAGCCCAAATCTGAACGCCGGCCTTTTGGGCCCTGGCCTGAGCTCCTTCTGTGACCCGCGTAGCCCACGGCAGGCTGTGCATGCAAAGGGCTTCTGCCTCGACAGCTAACAAGACTCTGGGAAAAAAAAAAAAAAAATTGGAAGCCTGCTACATTCTGTGCTAGGATTTAGGAGAAAAGAAAGACGAGTTTCTCCCCACCGGGTCACCCAGCAAAACAATGCATTTTAAATGGCTCCACAATTGCTAAGCTATTTCACTGCTTCAGAGGAGAAATAGCTTGGGGGGAGCTATTGGCCCTTTATGCCCTGAACATCAAAACAAAATGCCAAATGGGAAAATGAAATCATGGGAGGTTGGGGGGATTAACAACCGTGCTCTGCCTGCGCTGCAGGGAGGGTGTTGAACCTGGGTTTCTGTGAAGGCCTGCAGGGGCCTTGTATGCAGTTATGACCTGAGCTCTGAGGTCAGGGGTGCTGATTCAAATCCCAGCCTGGAACTGGCCCTTCCCTCTTAGGTAACCAATGCGGTGCTCAGGAATAAATTCTGTGGTTCTCAACTCTGACTACATGTTAAACCCACCTTTGTTGCTTTTTAAAAATGCCCATACCCAGGCCCTACCCTTCAGACGTTCTTATTTAATTGACCTGGGGTGGGGCCCAAGCAAGGCGGGTTTTAAACTCCCCAGATGATTCTAATGAGCAGCCATTTGCTTAATTGCCTCTTTCCCTTCCCTCCATCACTCTTCCTCTGCACAGAGTCTGGGTTTCTTCCCCTCTCACACGGGCATGATGTTATACGAGGAAACACTTGCCAGACTGTGCATGGCAACACAAAGGTGCTCTCAGTAAGCTGTGGTGAGTTGGTGGGAAACAGACCCAGCTCGTCTGCTGCCATACCTTTGCCTCTGATCTGTAACGAGTGCCAGGCCCGTTTGCTAGTTGGCACAGGAAAAAAAGCGCTGGGAAACGAGCCCGCAGTTGGCATGGAAGATGGAGGACTCAGAGCCTTGTTGGTTTTTGCTGAAGCCCATTACCTCTGGGCATGACCAAATGGCATCTGTTGAGCACACCCCGTGTGCCCATAAACCTGGCCCAGACAGGAGGCAGCATGTACGTTCCCGGGACCGAGGCTGCTGCCTCGAGGCTGGCTCAGTGAGGCTGGTTGGAAGGTTGGAGGAATGTGGGCAAGGTGGCTATGGGCCAGGGCTGTCATTGCAGAGAGAAAAATCCCCAGACCCTGATGAGCAGAGAAAATGAGCCTCCGGGTTTCCAGAACTTCCTGTTCGATGAGCAGTTTGGTGGGGCGAGAAGCCAGAGAGCAGGTGTGACCGAGGCCCTATTAGAAAGAGAAGGCATCTCCCTGGAAACGGCCTTCGGGAGGTGTGGATGTGTGCACAGCCCCTGACAGAATGCTTTTCATGGAAATGGTTACCTTTGACTAAGAACCAGCTGGGGAGTCTCCAGATGCTGTTACTGTTCCCCACAACAACCCTGGGAGGCAGGGGTTAGGGTCCTGCTTTCACAGACAGAGAAACTGAGGCTGGAGGGTCACAGTACTAGACAGCAATGAGGCCGAGGCTTTTGAGAATATTAAGCAGCTTTCAGACTCGTTTCTCATTTTGATCTCCTCAAGAAGCCTATGATATAGGCCGAGGAGAGGTTGATATCTCTATTTTTAACCAAGGAAAACTGAGGCTCAGAGACACATAGTAATTTTTCCAGCGTCACACAGCTACAAAGCAGCAGGGCCTGGACTTGAGCCCAGGCCTGCCAGGCACAGATCCAGTGTTCCCTTCCCTGGGCCCGTGGGCTGCTCCCTGCTGCCCACTTCTCACGTCTCCCTCTGGATACCTCACCAGCTGGGCTGGCTCCGTGCTCCAAACATCCCACCCTCAGACTCCTCCTGAAACCCATACTGGGTGACATCTTCTAACTCTATGCCCTTGGACCAGGCCGGTTGCCCCCATCTTCGGTGAGCTTTTGCTTCCTCGTCTGCAAATGGGGAGAGGAGGATGAACACCCCACGGCTACTGTGAGAATGAGGGCGGTGACTGTGTCCCTGGCACCATGCCTGTCACAAAATCTCTGCTTGGTAAATGTCAGGGTACCCCTGCTGTGTGGAGATGGGCACTTGTTTGATAAACTCATCTGTGGAGAGTTTCACACGAAAGTCATCCAGCCCAACTCTTCACTGACAGATGAGGAAGCTGAGAACAAAAGAAGGCAGTGACTTGACCAGGGTCACACAGCAAATTGGGGCAGAACTGACCAGTCCTCAAATCCTGTCTCCTGTGCTCCATGCACCAATGCAGATGGCACCCTAGGACCTAGAGTAAGGGAGAAATCTGGCGTTAAATCCAAAAATGATCCCACCACTTTAAACCCCTACAAACTAAATTGCCCTGATGGCAGGTGACATTTCATATGGAAGGGACATTAGCGTTCCGGAGTTCCATCCTGCCCTGCCACTTAACTACCTGTGAGGCCTCAGGCAGATATGTGACCCTCCCAGGCCCAAGTTCCAAATATGTAGAATGAGGGAGCAGAAGCGTAAATTCCTAGAGCAGCAGCCAGGATGGTATGGAGCTACTCAGGAAATGGTGCCTATCATTATGAGGACTCTTTCTCAGTTCTCAAATACCTGAAGGAAACGGTGGCAGTGTTTGTGTGGTGATGCTGGTAGGAAATCTCACTGTCCCGAGCATCAGGCCCTCTCACTGCTGGAGAGGGGTCCTGGGAGCTGGGAGAGATGAGGAGAGTGGGGAGCAGATCTCAGGAGAACTTTGTGGCCGTACCCTGACCTTGCTGAGAAAATGTTCACAGCAAAGGACTTGGAACTAATGGCTGAGAAAGAGCATCTTTTTTAGGGAAAAATAACCATCTCGCCTGGATTATTCTTTAAAACTATTTCTTTTATGCCCGAGACACTGATGTAGACTCTGTACTGAAAAATCTTTTTTTAAACTGTAATTATAATTAAAACCACTTTGCAACGTGGAAAAAAAACACGCTCCTAATTGCATCACCTATTTGTCTTGGCTCTTTACATTTTTATGTGATTTCTTCCATGTTTATTCTACCACAGATTTGGTATTCTTGTTTGGGCAAGACCATTTGTATTAGGGTCTTCAGGATGTTCAGCAGGGGGTGAGGAGTAATACTGTATAAAGTCAGACACTCATTCATTCATTCATTCAAAAAATCAATGCTGAGGGAAGCAGATGTGGCTCAAGCGATTGGGCTCCCATCTACCATATGGGAAGTCCTGGGTTTGATTCCTAGGGCCTCCTGGTGAAGGTGGGCTTGCCCATGCAGAGAGCTGGCCCACGCGGAGAGCTGGCGCAACAAAAAGAGACAAAGAGGAGACACAATGAGAGACACAACAAATCAGGAAGCTGAGGTGGCTCAAGCGATTGAGCGCCTCTCTCCCACATGGGAGGTCCCAGGATCGGTTCCCGGAGCCTCCTAAAGAGAAGACGAGAAGACAAGCAGACACAGAGAACACAGTGAATAGACACAGAGAGCAGACAGCGAGTGCAAAAACAACAAGGGGAAGGGGGATTAAAAAAAAATCAAATCAATGCTGAGCATCTCCCCTTTGCCAGGCTCTGTGCCAGGCCTCAAGGGTTCAAAGAAAATTAAGACACGGTAAGGAGAGGAAAAAATAAGGGAGCAGCCATCCACAGGGCACTTACCATGTGCCAGATCCTGTGCTAAGAAGCCTCTTACATACTGTAACCGTTGGCCAACTTGATGTAATTATGAATTCCAAAAATATAATTGGATCATGCTTGTAAACTGATCTGTTAATCTGGGCATGATTAGGTTATGATTAGGGTGTTGAACCCCACCCCTTGGTGGGTGGGGAATCAAATATAAAATGCATGGCAAGAACAGTTTTGAAAGCAGTCTTTTGAGAAGCAGTTTTGATGTTGGAAAGAAGGTCCCAGGAGAAGAGAAGCAAGCCGTTCGCCTGATCGTCTACAGCTGACCTTGTGGAGGAAACAGGAGCTAAGCCCGGGGAAACGCAGCCCCGGGAAGAGAGGAACCCCAGAAGCCTGAACCCTGGCAAACTCTGGCAGCTGTCTTGCTCTAACTTGTGGCAATGGACTGTGGTGAGAGAAGAAACAACGCTTTATGGCCTGGTAACTGTGGACTTCTACCCCAAATAAATACCCTTTATAAAGACCAACCCATTTTTGGTATTTCACATTAGCACCCCTTTGGCTGACTAATACACATACTTTCTCTCATTTAAGCCTCATACCAACTCTATGAGGCCAGCCTTCTTCTGCCCATTTTACAGGAGGCTGAGACTCGGGAGGTAAAGTCAGTGCCTATGGTAATTTCACTGGTAGCTGGCAAGAGGCCGAACTGGGAACTTGTGCCTGTCTGACTCAAAAATGTGAGCATCTTTTAAAATGCACATGATGATGTCTCCCATGAATCTCTTAGAATGGAGATAAAGCTGCAGGGCTTTTGTCTCAAGCTGTAGTGGGAGCACAGAAAAGGGAGCCATCAGTTTTGCCTGGAGTGCAGGATCCTGAAGGCTGCCCAGAGGAGGTGCCATCTCTGCAGAGCAATCACCTCTAAATCCTTCTGGGTGGGGGGAAGCCAGACTCCATTCCTCTAAGTACCTGACTCCCCTGGGAAGCATTTCTTCTCACCGTAGTGGCTTGAAGGTTACATAATGCTCTGTGATCTGACACCAGGAACGGACCAGCACCTGAGACTGCCCAAGACAAGTCTCCAACTTGGCAAAGCCGGTAGGATGGAGTAACTTCTGATTTTGTGCTCTCTGTCCTCTCTCTTCTTTTATTTATGCCAAACGTGGAGCCCAGTCAAAATTAGCTTTGGCTCCATTTCAAATCAAAGTAAAAATCCATTTTGCAAATGTTTATCGAGGTCCTACAACTTCTTACACGGGCACTACTTTCCCAGGGTATAAGAAGGGTAAAACCTAACTTCAGGCTTCAAGGTGCTCTCCTTCTAGGAGTAGCATCATGAGAGCTGTCACAGAGCACTGCAGGAGTGTTTGATAGATTTGCCACTGTTTAATAAGCACCTACTCTATGCCAGCACTGGCCTGGGAATCAGAAAGGAACAGAGCATGCACGGTCTTTACTCTTAGGAAGCACACACCCTGGTTGGAGACACAAACATATAGACGCGTAATTATGATAAATTACTTGCATGGTGAAGAAGAGAGCACTGTGGGAATACAGAGAGAGGAGGGCTGACTGCCTGTAGGAGGGAAGGGACCTAACATTTGTCAAGCACCTCATAAATGCTAGGGGTTTACATCTGTTGCATCACTTAGTGGCTCTTAATGGATGTTATTTTACAGATGTGGGGATTGAGACTCAGAGAGTTAAAGTAACTTGTCCAAGATCACAAATTATGAATATGTAAAAATTTGCATCCTATTCCACAATAACAATCTGTTTATATTCGTATAAGGTAATGCTTTAGATTACTTGTTATATGTAAAATTGATGTTTCAGTGAAATTCACTGTATGTATCCTGCTCATTCTATCTTGTAGGTTCAGAGTTTGAGAAAGGCAGCTGTAAGTTTCAAAGGAACAAGATCAGAAGGAAATATATACACAAGCTCTTTACATTCCCTAAAATTCAACAAGAAAGACATCCCACCAAAGGGACCATGCCAATTACATCTGTTTTAATACCTGCAGATTTCATACAAATAATTTCTGTGAGCCCTGGGAACTCTTTAGGCTATCCCTCCTTCATAGTTTCAGTGAGATGCTTATGTATTTATTTTGCATGCTTGCAGATAATACAGGTGCTAAAATTTCCCTTCGTTTCTCCAGAGAAACAGAACCAACAGGATGTGTGTGTGTGTGTGTGTGTGTGTGTGTGTAAATATTAAGAGACTTATCATAGGAGTTGACTCATGCAACTGTGGAGTTTGGCAAGTCCAAATTCCATATTGCAGGCCACGAGGTGAGAACTACGATAAAGGTTATGATGAATTCTGCAGGGGAAGTTAGCTGGCTGAGGCAGAGAAGAGAAATCCTTCTTTTTGACTGCTGAAATCATCACTTCGCCCTTTAAGGCCTTCAACTAATTGAATGAGACTTATTTTTATTGCGAAGGCAAACTCTTTTGTTGACAGTAGATGTAATCACGCATCAGTGCAATCAACTCAGTAATGATTTAAATCCCTGAGATACCCTCAGACTAACAATCAGGTCAGTGCTTGCTTGACCAAACAACTGGACACCATAAGCCAACCAAGCTGACACATGAACTTAACCATCACACCCTGTGCCTGGACCCATAAGCATCAAGAGCCTTTCTGAGGTTCGGAATTGGATTTGTCAATTGCTACACGCCATCCTTCCTTTTTAAGCATGCCTGGGTCAGCCAGTCATACACAGACCCTAGCCCTCCCTTCTCCCGTCTACCGTCCTCCATTCTCTACTGTGCCTCTTCTCCAGCCTCATCTCCTCCAGCCTCCCTTCATCTTTCCTCCCACCCTCACTCTCCCATCCTCTTTTCCTCCCTTTTTTTCCTCCCTCCCTACCCTCTTCCATCCTCCTTCCTCCGTCTTCCCCTTCTCTCTTCTCCCTTTTTTTCTCCTCCATCACCTCGTCTCTACCAGGATTTAAGTGAAAACCTGCTACTCTAAGGGTCATAAGCTGGGGTCTATGAGGGTTTAGGGTGAGTTTCAATGTCTATTAATTCTTGAAATTGAATTTGTAATTCTGAATGGACGTAATTCTAGGGAGAAGCTCCACAACTTTTATTAGAGTCTCAGGTTCCTGGACTTGGTTCACCCCCTTTTCTTTTCAAATTTCCTTCTCCAGTTCATTGTTTCTTTAACTTTTCACAAGTGAGCGTCACAGTTTACCTGTAATTGATTCTAAATTTTGCAGTTATTGAAAAAGTAAGTTCACAGAAAACATTTGTAATGAGAACTCAGCAATTTTGTGGATGAAATGAGATCTTGTGAGTGAGTGGCATGTAGGCAGTGCTAAATAACCGTTAAGTTTCCAGATCCTTCCCATCTATTCTTTGCAGCCGAGTAAAATTGGGTGGCAGCCCTCGGATGGTCTCACCAGTATGCTGCCTGACTTCTAACACTTGAAGGAGGCAGGTGCAGGGAGAGGGAAGTGCACAAAGTCAATCGATTGAAAACGATTGCATATAGAACTTGGTCTTAATTCAAACCCCTATTGACAGTGGGTTATTTAGGAAGCACTTTCTGGCTGAGCAGGTCCGGGATTAATTATTAAAGGACCCATTCGTAGGCCAGGCAGGAGTCGTGGACACCACGTTAGCAAGTATCAGGCCCACGTGGTTGCCTTGTCTTCCTGATAGGTAGGAAGAGGCTGTTTTATTTATATGTGGAGCTATTCTTAGTCTTGCACTTTTCCCATTATCCCCAGTGGAAGGGATTATTGTAACTACTCTCTCTAGAACCCCTCTCATATTCAAAGTAATAGATGGAGTTCAGGTAATTGCCCCGGGATTCAAGAGCCAAGGTATATTAACCCAAATGCATTATCAGCTCATTAGAGCTGAGTGTGTAAAGTTTTACCGTCCAGAAAAAAAGAATGGGAGTTAAGAATGGGGAAGGGGTGTGGGCAGTGGGGCTACGAAACAGGTTTAAAGATCCTGTATAAATATGCATTCTCCTCTGTGAGCCCAGTTAACAAAATCCAGCCTATAACATCACCTGCAGGGTAAATATCTGACGAGAATCTTTCACCAAAGCCAGTGACCAAAGAGTCAGGCTCCGAGGGGCTGTTTCAGATGTAATAAATGACAGCTGTGTGCTTAATAATATACGCTGGATGCAGGTCAATCAATAATCTCAGTGCATTCAAGTATAGATTCAAAGCTGTTTATTTCAGAAACAATAACCCATGCTATCTATTTGCATAGTTCTATGATCTTAGGCATTTTCTTCAGAACGTTTGAGATGGTGAGGGTCTCTCTACCCTCATCATCCCACCCCACCCCCCAAGATTTAATTTCCCCAGGCTGCCTGCCTTGTCAACAGTAACCTAACTTGATCATTTCACCACTCCCTGCTTTTCTCTGGCTGTATAGGCTGGCTCTGAGTTACTTCCATTAGGTACCATGACGTAAAGGGGATAATGTCCCATTGACTAGCAAGTCATTTGCCTTTCTGAGCCTCATCTGTAAAATGGGGATAATATATCATCTTTACAAAATTGCTATGAGGATTAGGGGTGAGGCATGTAAAGTCTCCACTGTAGTGTTTCATAGACTAGTTGCTTGACAAATAGTTGTGATTGTGATTACTATGGAGGTGGAAGGAATCCTCAGGCGGAAGCAGGTCTCTGGATTCCTGTCTCCTTTTTCTCACCCAGGACACCTGAGCCACTGCTGTCTCACCTAGAAATTGAGGCTAGCACTAGCTAAGACAACAACAACGATGAGACTAGGCGAGGTATTACTCATCAAGAAATGGAAGTGTTATTAAATGCAATGCAGTAAGAAGGAAAGAATATGGCTTTTGTAGAGTCCTAGCTTTGCCACTGTACCTTGGAGGCATTGCCCCATTTCTCTGAGGCTCAGTGTCTTCATCTTTAAAATTGAGATTAAAAATATTTACTTGGAAAGATTATTGGGACAATGAAATTAAATCTTCTGCACATGTAAAGTACCACAAGCAGCCCCTGGCATAGAAGAGGCTCTCAAACCCAGTGACTTCGTTGTTATCATCATCATTGTTATAAATATTACCTTGTTGGCAGTTGTATCTAGAGAGTTTGTGAAATTATTTCCGGAGGAATTTTGAAAAGGGAAAGATTCTCTGCAATATTAAAGTTCTTTTTTTTTAAATTTTTTCCCCTAACCCAATGTACTTGTTCCAAGGACTGCTGAGATTCCTCATTCCATCAGAATAATATAATTTGGGAATGGGCATGGTCAGTTAAACCCACATTTTGGGCAGTTACATATCAGCTTTTAATTGCACATAATACAAACATTTCACTGGACTCAGTTAACCTGTTGGCTGCTGCCTCAGATATGAGTGTATAGATGTATATTCTGTAACTTTTCAGAGTCATGGACTAAGAAGTTAAGGACTGTATAATTGTTTTCACATATTTTTATAACTAATATTTTTTATTTCAAAGAAATTTATAGATGGTTTTTGGCTAGACTATAAGACATAAGCTGTATCTTCATTTGTACCTTCACACAGGGTATTGAGGATCTTTATTTTCTAACGACATTATTACAAAAATATTAGGAAAACACAAATTATTATTTTTTTTAAAAAACACAGCCATCACTAATGACCACAACTACATTTTAAGTGATTGTACATGCCTGTAAACGTGCAAAGTGTGCAGTATTTTTGTTACTCAACAGATGAGAAACCTGGTGTTTAGTTAGATTGGATGACCTGACCAAGGCAATGCTGCCAGTTCCCCAAAAGGCAAAATCCAATCTTGCCTGATTCCTTGCTTAGGGCTCTAGACACTGCACCATGACTCTTCTTCCATCTTTAGGGTAAATCATTGGAATGTGCCATAAAGTTCCTATGAGGAAAGCCACATCTGGTAACAAGCTTTGATTGTCTACCTCAATGGCCACATTTCTAATGTGGTAGCTACACACAGAATTTCTGAATGCAAACATGCACAAGTAGAGGGTGAAGTCGTGAATGTGGGAAAGGTTCAGGTGAGTTATTTATTCATTTATTTATTTATTTTGCCAAAATGCACTTTTAGAACCATGCTAATGAAACGTGAAAGGCAAAATCAGTGTTTGCCCTCTCCAAAATGCTTTGGGTAGTGGTAAGTCCATAGCTAATCATATTTACACAAGATGGTCCCCTCGAATTTACACAACAATTTACAAGCTTGGACCTTGGCCTTTGAATCATAAAAACCCTGATTCTGTTTCCAAGGCTACATTTTCTCACATGTTCCTGCGAGGGAGACACTTCATCTCTCTAAGCCTTGGTTTCTTTATCTGTAAAATCTAGCAGGGGTATCATACCAATCTCATTGAATGGTTGTGTGAATTAAATAAGCTAATGCATGTAAAGACCTTAGCATTGCGCTTGAAATGGGAGAGTGGTTCAGTAAATGTTAACTTGTATTATTCCAAACTATTTTGAGTACCTACTATGTGCCAAGCCTTCTATTGGGTCAACTGCTTAGTCTTCAAACTTTTTAAATCATCTGTCCCTAACAGTAAGTGTTTTTTTTTTTTTTTTACTATACATCCCCAGTATTTGTGACTTTATTTATAGATTATATTCATGACTCATTCTCAATCCATGTACTAAACATTAGGAAAGATTAATGCTTCCTTTCTTACGATAAAGAGAGAGATAGAGATCCAAATATTTTTCCCACATTCCATTCTTGAACACCCTGTTTAGGAGACCTCTGGTACATCTTGTCTCAGACAGGGGTTGACAAACCTTCTGTAAAGGGCTAGAAAAAAAGATTTTCAACCTTGCACCATCTCTCTGCAACTACTCAACTCTTCTATGGTTATACAAAAGCAGCCATAGACCGTGTGTAAACAAATAAAACTTTACAAAACCAGGTATTGGGCTAGATTTGGCCCATGGGATATACTTTGCAGACCTCTGATCTAAGATAACTTTCCCTTCTATTTAAATACAAGTTTTCCTTAGAGGCATATCTAAGGCCAGCAGCACTTGTAAATATTGCGAGATAATTAGTGTGGCAGTTTGATATTATTTATGAATCCCCAAAAAAGAGAAAAATTATATTTATAAACTGGTCTGTTCCTTTGGGTGTGATACCCTTTGAGTGTATTAAATTCAAAGGTTTTACATTTACTTGATAAAAGATTATGGCTTTGATTCGACCACGTCAGTAGGGTATGACTCAGGGTTCAGTCCCCATCCTCTTAGTGGGCTCATATAAATGGACACTCACTCAAAAAGAAGACACAGGAAGAGAGAGAACTCCATAGATGCCAGAGGAGAGAAGGCTCCAACAGCTAAAGCCAGGGGAGGGCTGAGCCATTCACCTGATAGTTAGCAGCTGAGCAGCTGGGAAAGCCTGGAAAGAAACGAGCCCTATGTCAGACTGATATAGGAAGCCATGAGAGACAAGCCCTATGCCAGCCTACAGCTGAGATCAGAAGAAGCTGGACCCACGGAGCCTTAAGAGGAAGAAGGAAGAAGAGACCAGGCAGAGATCGCCCGCCATCTTGCTTCAACAGGTGACAACTGACTTTGATGAGAAAGTCCCTCTTATGGTACCTTGAGTTGGACTCCTTAGAGCCTTGTAACTGTAATCTTTTACCCCAAAATAAATATCCTTTATAAAAGCCAACAGATTTCTGGTACTTTGCATCAGCACCCCTTTGGCTGAGTAATAAAATTGGTAAGGAGAAAAAGTGAAGTGGTCCATATGATAGCTCCTTTTAAAATGTGCAAAATATATCTTAATCATCATCACTGTTTAATAATATTCTTAATATTAGAATTTTTCCATATATATAGGAGCAAAAGCACTGATGTCCTTGCAGCACCCTTACTATGCAGGAATCACATGAATCTTTTGTAACAAAGGACAACATTAGCTGACCCTTTGGAAGCAAGATATACTCTTTCATTTGACTTCCTGTCCTACTTTCTTCTATCTAACCCCGTCACCTCATCCATATATGCACACATGTAAAAGCACCGTGTCTTTTCTATGAAATTGTGGGTTACGGGTGCAGTCTATGAACAGGGTCATATAAAAAATTAATGGCTTCATGGAGAAGTGACTCATCCATCAACAGATCTTCCTTATTGCCCACAGCATGCCAGATACTGTGCTAGAAAAAAGGTATCATCATTTGAGGCTTTTATGGCCCCAGAAAAATGATGTCCTTAGAGCTAATCCATTCCTATATGTGGGACCCTAGTGCAGGTAGGACCTTTGGATTAGACTACTTCAATAAGGCATTACCCAAGGTGGGTCTTAATCCTCTTACTGGAATCCTTTATAAATGGGATGAATATGAAGAGACAGACACAGTGAGAAACTCACAGAAGCAGAGAGAAAGCCATGAAGCCTGAAGCCATGGGCAACGGAGTCTGGAGGAGAAAGCAAAGACGTGTAGACACCGCAGTGTGCCTTGCCATGTGACAGAGTCAAGGATCAATAGCAGCTGGTCCTCATGGAGAAAGCATCACCTAATGATACCTTGATTTGATCACCTTTCTTAGCCTTGGAACTGTAAGCTTGTAAGCCAATAAAAACCACCCCATTTCTGGTATATTGCTTTTGGCAGCTTTTATAGCAAACTACAAGTGGGGTGGGGTGGTGATTTGGATCTGTATGTACCCCCGAAAAACACGTTCTTAAACATAATCCATTCCTGTAGATGTTAATCCATTGTATGTAGGACCTGTTGATAAGGTTATTTCCGTTAAGGTGTGGCC
>JAQZBX010051488.1:0-19372 GCA_029593785.1 Cabassous unicinctus | reverse complement strand
GGTATGGCGCAGGGATTGAACCCCGGACCTTGTATGTGGGAAGCAGGCGCTCAACCACTTGAGCCACATCCACTCCCTCATTTTTAAAATAAATATTAAATGGTAGAAATCTCATGGGAGTTTGTATTTCATATGGAAAAGTAAGAATGACTACAAATTACTGGAAGTAATGATATCCCACATACTGTGGTATAGGCCCAACAAGTGTTATCTCATGTAATTCTATAACAGTGCTGTGTAGATTAGCATCTCCACGTGAGGGCTGACATAATGGAGGGTCAGCAAAGCTGGCTCACCGAAGGGCAGAGCCAGGAATCTAACCCATGTCTGACTTTCTTCCAGGCCTGGGTCTTAACCACTCAGCTAGACTGCCTGCCACTGGCAGTTTAGTTTGATTCTAATAAGGAGGAGCTCATCTTTGTGCAGAAAGCAGGGCTAATCCAGGATCCCACAGCCACTGAGCAGTGGTGGATATATCTATGACTCCTCTTGACAATATTCCTTGGCAAGTGGGTGAAGCAGGTGAAGTTAGTTCCCAGCACTTCTCATCTCTCACCTGGGCATGCATTCCACCCCTCCCCCAGTGTACCCCTCTTGCTGCTGCCTCCTGTTTCAAGCTCAGGGTGTCCCCTGCCCTCATTGTGGCCCATCCTCTCAGAATCTGATGTTTATCTGATGAACAGTGTCACTGGGTTCAAGGGTGACACATGTACATGCAGAGGGTATATTTGTTAGTGTAACAACAGTTGCTGGAGCATAAAAAAATCCTGTGCAATGACGTAACACAATGGAAGTTTACGTCTTGCTCATGTTAAGCCCTGATGCACGGTTGGTTTTCCTGCAAGCAGAGATCCCAGAATCCTTCCATTTATCTCTCTGTCATCTTGGCTTCCATGAGCACTGTGCTTACCTGTAATAAGCCAGCAGAAGGGGAAAGAGAAAGGATTGTGTGATGGGTTCAATTATGTTCCCCCCAAAATACTGAAGCACTAACCCCCAGTACTTTGTTTTAACCCCCAGGACTTTTCAATGTGACCTTATTTAGAAATAGTCACTTAAGATGGAATTAGTTAGCATGAAGTCACACTGGAGCAGGATGGGCCTAAAGTGACTGGTGTCCCTAAAAGAAGGAGAGAAGAGAAATAAATGCAGATGGGAGACCACGTGAAGATGGAGATGAGAAGAAGGCAATATGGAGACGGAGGCAGAGCATGGAGTGATGTGTCTACGAGTCAAGGAATGCCAAGGATTGCTGGTAAATACCAAAAGCCAGAAGAGACATTTTCCCCCTGTAGGTTTCAGAGGGAGCATGGCCCTGCCGACACCTTGATTTCAGAATCTTAGCTTCAGAATTGTGAGAAAATAAGTTTCTGATTTTTTTTGGCCACCCAGTTTGTGGTACTCTGTTATGTAAGGCTTAAGAGAAACGAATACAGATGATATGGGGGAAGGCTTATGGGACGGACCCAGAAGTGACATTCCATTAGCTGGAACCCAATTAAATGACCACATCTAACTGAGAGGGAAGCTGGGAAATGTGGTTTATCAATGTGTCCCAGGAAGGTGAAGAAATGAGTTTTATGAACAGCTAGACAGTCCCTGCCCCAGCAGGGATCTCCGAAGCTTGTTTCTGAATATGGAAGAGATGGCCAGGGACTTGAGTGAAATTTTGGTAGGTAACTGACTGGACTGTGCCTCTCAGACCTCACCCTTCAGTTGGTGGCTAATTCTTTCTACTTATAGATCTGCCTTCTGAGGACAAAGATGGACTAGGGACAAGGCAGTGAGCAGTACTTCCCTGGCACTGGACTAGATCAACCACTTTGTAGGATGAAAATAGAACTCTTTGGGAAGAAGGGAAAGTGGAGCTCTCTTATCTCTGTCCCATGTTAATCTGCTCATATTGTAATTAATTCATGATTTATTTATTCCACAGACATTCATCAAGCCTATATGACACAATGCTAGACAGCAGGGACTAAACACCCAGTCCCTGCTCTTGAGGAGCTAACAGTCAAGTGTGAAAAGGAGACAAGAAACAGGGATATTACAAGCCAGTGAGATGAGTGCTTTGACTGTGGTGGGTGCAAGCTGGGTGGATGTCATCTTACCAAGACTGGGAGGAGGAGGAACTGATTTAGCTCTGAACTGAGTTTTTAAACATTCCCAAAGCATTTCTGTTTTAAGGGTATTTTGACACAAGATATACCATGTGTCAAAGGCAAAGAGGCAAGGGGCAGTGTTCAGGCACTGTGAGTGGTTTGGGAGAGGTGGGCACAGGAACCACGCGGGAGAGCTATGGCTGGAACAGACCATGGGTATTGTGTGCTCACCTACGGAGTGTGAACCCTGCTCAGCTTTTCTGACCTTCCTCAAAGGACACATTGTTTGGGAACAGTGAGTTTCATGGCACACAATGGAACTGCCCATGGCTGGCCCTGATAAGGACTCACTGGACTTCCCTGGTGATTTGGGCATCCCTAGCACCCCCAGTGCACATGCCACTAGGCTAGGGACTTCCTCTACCCATGTTCTGCCTGAGACAGTGGTGCTCATACCGTCTCGGCCACACCTTCTAGTCTGTCATAGCAATGATGTGGGCCAGAGTGAGCAATGACTCTCTGCACGCTAAGATACCAAGGTCTGTTTTGTCAAGAATATTCCAGTATAATAATGACCTTCCTTCCTCCAACCCTGGGGCGCCGATGGCTGTCTCCATTCTCTAGAGAAGACTGAGTCACCTTATAGAATGTTCCTACTTAACGCCCTCTAGCCATCAGCATTCATTGAAGAGACAAATGAGGAGGATGCACTGGGTCCCCTTTGCAATCTATTTTTGGACAGGAAGCAGAGTCACAAGGAAAAGATTTGATAATGTTAACAAATGACACAATAGTAAATAGCTGAGCCAGGACGTGTTTATTTCCGCACTCAAATGATGCACTTCAACTCCACAGACTTCTGAGAAAACACCTTCTCATTCTATCTAAAATACCATTTCATCTTCTCATACTCAACCCAAATGCCACCTCCCCTGTAAATTATTCCTCAATATTCATCTCCGAATACTTCTCTATGTTTTACTTGTATCTCTATTCCTTGATTACCCCATTTTGCTGTATCTTAAATAATTACTTCCATATGTGCTTCTCTCATGAGATTAGAAAATAAGGAAAGAGAAATATTTTTGATGAGCTTATAAGAAGCAGGCACTGGACTAATTGTTTTACAAATGCTATTTCATGGAATCTCCTCAAACTGTGAGGCAGACGCTACTAGCTCCATATTAAAAATGAGAAAATGGAGATTCTAAGATTTTATGCTCCTTGAGGCCTTAAAATCAAGCTTTTATATAGCTCTATATGCCTTACCAGCATGGCATAACATTTCCCTGAACATGGTGGAAAAAAACAAGTTTTGTTGAAATCCTTGCAATCATTTTTCCTCCACAAGGAATTAATTTTCTTTTCAAGGTACGTTTTACATTAAAACTATATATTAGGAAAGGTCAACAGTGGTGTATCCAAGGAGTCAGAGCATTAAATATCTTGGTCTCCTGCCATGGGCTTTTACCATGAAGTAAGTCACATATATTGTTCTGGGCTCCAACATGACAGAAAAAAATGTTCAGTGGCGCCATGTTATTTTTTAGGATCAGATTTATAAAATTTCTGCTCCCAAACAGCTGTGTGTCACAATGTGAGACAGGGCTTAGGTATCTGGACCACCCCATGCTCTGTCCCTTCTCCATCTTATGTCTTCAGTTTTTGTGGGCCCTATGTCTCTTTCCCTTGATGAAACACAGCCATTCTTTGGGTCAATCCCTGATTTTGGAAAATCTTCAAACATTTGCTTCTGTGTGTGTATGTGTGCATGTGTGTGTGTTGGTGTGTATTGGGGGAAAGGAAGGAAGACTGAGGAGATGGTATCCATTAAGTAGTCTGGAACCCACTATCTTGGAAGATTTCCCCCCAAAAAGAAATGGCACAATCTCTTCTTTTACAGAGCTTGGAGTGGATTCTTTTCTGTTTTGGGAAAGAAACTGGTGTGAAAAATTCACCATGTTCTTATTTATGCTCAGAAGACCATTTCAGAACTTTAAAATTGGAGAGGGGTGCTTGCTAGCCCTGTTTCTATGTAGCTGAATGGGTTGGTTTCCCAGCTGAAGAATAGGTGGTCCCATGGAGATGAGAAAGCCATCTTTACCTTTAATGGAAGAAGGAGGCTGGAAATGACCATGAATGAGTTAGCGATGGTGCTCAAGGTAACTTGACTTTTTAAATCACTCTGTTGCAAACATAGCATCTATTATAAGAATGCAGGACATTCAATACAAGGTGAAGATGGCAATGAGCACGTTTATTCATTAATTTAATAACTATTTATTGACCCCTTGCTATGTGTGCAGCACTATGCTGAATAGCGAGGAATTTAGAAGAACCAATGGGCTTGCCTTTCATAGGTTCATAGCCCAGAAGAGGAGACAGACAAGTAAAGTGACAACTGTAATCCAATGTGATAAGTCCCATGATCGGGCAAGTAGAGGTACTCCAGTGGTGGATGGGGAGGCTTGTTAGAGAGAGGTATACCTGAACAGTATCTTGAATATAATTTGGAGTTAGAGGTGGGAGTGGAGGAAGGGTAGGCATAGGAGGGAGGTTGTTTGAGACAGAGGGATCTGGCCCCTTCCAGAACATGGAGGTGAGAATCAGCATGCTGCATTCTGAGAATGTTAGTAGGTTGAGGTTATGTGTGGGGGCGGTGGTTCTGGGGGTCAAGCTGATGTAGGAGGTGAGGTTGGTAGGTTCTCAGGCAAGCCCTTGAAAGTTGTGTGAAGGATTTTTAACTCTTCTCCTGTAGGTAGGTGATTGGGTGCTATTTCAACAAGGGAAGGGCAAGAATAAATTTATGCTTTAGAAATACCATTCTGACTACTGTGTGAAGCAGAGTTAAGAAGAAGGCAAGTTGGAGTCAGGGAGACACGTGAGGGGGCTGCTGTCAGTGTCTCAGCGAAGGAAAATGGCAGCTTGGACCAGGTAGCAGCTCTGAGGATGGAAGGAAGTGGGAAGAGACAATCTTGAGAGGGTTTGTTGATTGACTGGATGTGGGGGACGAAGCAGGGAGGAGCATAGTTCTAGTTGGGAGAGACGAGTGGACGGTGATGCCATTCCCTGAGATGGAAGTAGACCACACAAAGCAAGAGTGAGGAGAGGCCACTGTTTGGACCTGGTACTCCAGCTCAGGCCTGCAGCAGGGGCAAAAGGGCTTCTTTGTGGGCCTGGTTTGAATGGGAAACTATGCCCCTGTTCCCTTCATCTCCAGACTAGGCCTGTGAGCACTTACAGGCAATCCCTCACTTGAGATTGAGCCAAAGATGGACCACGTTCACCCTAGGGGCCCTCTTCCCACTGGTCTGGTGTGTTTTTATTCTTACAGTCCACAGCTGCAAAAGAGTAATCGTAATACTCGGAGAGAGACAGTGCAGTGGCGAAATGCATGTGCTCTAAGCCAGAATGCCTGGGTTTATAAATAGCCTAAGTGTTCTATTAGCTATGGACCTTGGGCATGTTACTCAACCATCTGTGACTCAGTGCCCACATCAGCAAGGTCGGGGTCATGGTTCCTACTGGGAAGATTTTTTGTAGAGGGAAAAAAAAGATATAGAACCATATGTAAAGTTGTAGGCACCTGATAAAGATTGATAAAACAAATGCATAGTTTTTACGTAACTTTGGTTCATTTCTTATTCTCAGTATAACACACTTACTGGATGCACTGTATTTTGTGGGCTCAGAGCCCCGTTCTCTTTGAGGGAGAAAAGAGAGGTGAGAGCTTAATAAAGCTTTTTAGAAAATCTGCTTGTATCCAGTGCCAGCCTAAAAATTTTTCACAATTCTAACTCATGGCCCCCAGAATTACCATCTTAAAGTCCTGATCTAGTCCTTTCTGTGCCCAAAGGATCGGGTTCATATTCCAAATGCCTCTTCGGAACTTTCAAGTCCTCTTTGACCTATCCTTAGCTTGCTTCTAAATTTAGCTTTCATCTCCTGCCCCTACCTCCTAAATGCTGATAGTACTTTCCGTTTTAGCCTCAATATACTCACTATTCATCAAAATGTCATGATTATTTATGCCCGCATGTGAAAGCATGTGCTCTGCCTTCTGCACTTCTTAATTAAGACCCTGCTCAAATATCACTGCCCTTGCAGAACTGGTTGCTCCATCCTTTCTGATCCGTAGCGCTTTGATGTTTGTTCTAATACAACCCTTACTACAGAGTGTCTTATTTATGTGTTTGTCTTTCCCTTCGCAAACTGTGAGCTTGTCAAGGGCAGAATGTTTTTTTGGCCTTGGTAACTCCAACTCTTAACCCAGAGCCTTGCACAGAGTGGGCGTTTAGGAAAGGGTTACTGAATGATTAACTGGATAAGTAAATTCCACATAAAACTGAAGCAACAGTAGGTAGATGGCATGGCACTTTTTCCCTCCCAACGCCTTCTTATCTTGCTTTTGATTCAATTTAGCAATCTCTGCCCAGAAAAGAGGGCATCTGGAATGGACTGAGGAAGAAAGGGACCTCCTAAGAAATGATAGAGACAAATATTTGTTGCTTTGCTTGTTTTCCCTGGATGAGACATTCATTCCAAGGTACCAGCATTATGCACTGTAATTAAAGAGATTTTTTAAATTTCTCAAGTGGAGTCTAAAAACCTTTCAATTTCCTAGTGCAAGTTAGGGAACCCAGATATACAGAGCAGCCTGGGTCCAGCAGTAAAGATGCTGGACCGGGGTTGCTGGCTGAAGATGGGCAAGGAGGCCTGGCAGGCCTAGTTCATTATCAGTCCAAACTTGAAGTGTTGTATTTATACTCAGAAAATGTGCCCTTCTTACCTCCTTTATGGATGTTAGTCCATCAGCAGATCAGATTCCCTTGGACACATACTATTTGATTTGCCCTCTTTTAATCATCAAATATATAATTCTTTGTGGTCAAATACAATGGTCTTCAAAAGTCTGCTTTTGTGCCTTCTAAAGTAATCTTGGAAAACTGTGTGCATTGTTAAGCTGACAAATGTTTTATTATAAGTTTAAACCATTGCAAAGAACATAATATCAAGTGTATTGTAAATATGGTCATTTAAAAATAAAACTTTCACATTTCTCTGTTAGATTTAATGAAATCTAACTTTCAGGTGATATCACTATTCATCCACTAAAAAAATGTGAATAAGATCTTCCTTAGCAGTCGAAAACTAATATAGTGCCTGTTTTCTCTTTGAATGTGTATTTCCATTCCATTTCCTCCACAGAAGTTTATTCTAATGTAGTATATTTTTATACTGGAAAGTCTTTCTTTCCCCATTTTATTATGTTTCTCTGAATCAAAACATGTGTAAAAATTGAAATTAAAATGCCTTTAATGTTCTGTAAGTATGAAGTTCTAATATAAAACAATTACTTCTGGGTTGAATTATCATAGCAATTATTAGAAGTACTCTACTGATCAAGTCAGCATACTTATATTAACATTTTGATGAATATGTATGACATAAAACATAAAGTTTTATTGAAAATGCTTCTTTTAGTAAGATGAATTGTTTCTTAACTTGTATCACCTAAATGTTGAGGAATAGGTATTAGTGCTAGCATGAGACAGGATTATATAAAATTTATTTCTAGTTTTTGTTTTTCAGTTGTAAGTACTGATACATCTTTTCACAGAAATAAGTATATGGGAAAAGAAGGACATTTGTTGTCACAGTGTTGTAACCTCCTATTCAGGTTATATGCCAAAAATCACAGGAGGATCAATCATTGAAAAATATTTTTAATGATTTCTCAGTTGGCATTTTAATTAGGTTCTCCCTCAGTTTTGTTGTAACCAAAGCATTGGAAATCACCTGCCTTGCAAAATGATGTTGTCATTAGTCACTCAATTTCTTAACACTTAACAGAATTTTGAATTGTAGCTTTGGTCCTTCAGAGATATTTTACACTTTGAGGCAACTCAAGATGAGTGAGAGGTGTGACTTCCTTTTGTAAAGTGGGAGAAAAGTGCTTATGAAAAGGGGACTTCTTATCTTTATATTATTGAGAAAGAGTAAAAATGAAAGGTGTACATCTGAAAATTCCCTTAAAACTATCTCTGCCAACTGTAGCCCCTGGAAAATCCTTGAGCGCCTCTAGAGGTACAGTGAACCACAACATGAGAATTTCTGAAAGATATACCTTCTATAATTAAATTTAGCCTCCCCAGCAAGTCAGCATGTTTGTACACGTAACAATGAGATAGCAGTACAAAATAGCCAAAGATCAAGTTCATATTGACGTATATGGATGAGACTTTACAACTCAGATGTGGGAAAACGAACTTGTGTTTCAGAATCTGGGCTGGTTTCATGAACGAGATGGGATTCAGATGAGTCCTTGCATTATGGAACCAACATGTTAAATCTGGAATGAACTTCAGAGATCATCTAGTCTGGAGAAGGCAATTAAATGTTGTCCTTTATATTGTTTGTTTTGTTAGTGACTGTTTAGAGTTTTATATTAAGAAGTATTCAGAAGAATCATTTGGGATGTTTAGGAAAGAATGCTGTAATTGATTATTAAAGTCTCTCAGGGGAAGCAGGGAGAGAAGTTGCCAAGCTGCCATGTATCGGTCATCCCTGAGCTGGTCCAACCACATGTAATCCATAGCACGTGTTCCAGGGGGAAAACTGAGATCCCTATGGAAGCTTAAACAGCGTTCCACAACTAATCAAAGGCAGGGTGGGTAGAATTATTTATTTATTTATTTATTTATAGCATTTGGTGCTCATTGTGAACTTGTTGGTGACAACTGCAATTGGAAAATTTAGGATGTTTTAGAGGGAGCAAATTCTTATTGTGGAAATATGAACTGTTCTTTCTTTTAGAGGAGCATTTAGTTTCCTCCACATTTGTTCTCTGTGCTATTTGATGAAAGAAAGAAATGGGTCATTCATTATGAAGAGACTGAAAAACCGAAAATACTGAGAGTATGGTCTTAGTGGTTATTCAAATGGGGCTCAGGAAAAATCATAAGCCATATAAGCAACTTGCCACCCATTCTGGTTATTGCTCCCTCTCACCCTGGCCTAGGAAAACATTTTCTGGCTACCTTATCTTCAAATAGATCTGCAGAGGAAGATTAAAAGGGGTTGCAAGGCTACCTGCCCTTGCATCCATCTATGGTATCCATTCATTTCTAGCACTTTGCATATCACAGGTCCTCTTACCTTGTGAGCATTATCGAATTTTGGGATTGGGGTGAGACCATATAGAGATGTCGGCAGACACACAACAGGATGTATACATTGATGGAGGAGTTAAATTTATACATAGCAAATTGGTTTTACCATGCATACAAAACTGCATATTGCTTTCTCTCCTTTTACTCTGGGAATGCTTCCACTTAAATCTGCATGAACTCTGTTCTTTTTAGCTATAATACAATAGTCAGTTGATTTCACACTTTTGCTATTGTGAACTATGCTGCAATAAAAATTTCTGCACTTCCATCTTGGTGCTCTTCTGAAAATTTATCTGAAGGATAAATACCTAGAAGTGGCCTGACTGCAAACAGTCTCTGCATTTTCAGTTTTCATAGATACTGCCAAATGGGTCTCTGAAGAGGTAATATTAATTTACACTCCCAAGTACAGTATACGGGAGAGCCTGAACTCCCGTACATGGCCAACACTGGGCATTTTCAAAACATGAATAAGTGAAGGATTTGAATAGTTATAATTTTGAATTAGACTTGAGGCATCTCTCCCAGCCACCAGTACCAGCCACACAGCTGGGTGATGGCTAATGTCATAGATCTGCTCAACACAGAAGCCTGAAGGTTCCTGCTTCAGTGGGAACAGGGGGGTGTTTCTTCAGTCTGTGCCCTACTTGGCATCTGTTCCCAACAGACCCAGCCAATGTGGAGAGCCAGCCTCTCTGGCAGAAAGCAAGAGTGGATTGGAAACAAATTGATCTTTTCACAGCTGGCCATTCCCCTCTTTCCCTTCAACTTGGATCCAGTTCAGAACAAGGTCACCGATGTTCTGCTGCAACAAAGATGGCATTATTGAGGACTGCTTCCTTTTGGGGGAAGCCTTGTTCCCCAAGAATTGCCTCTGTAGTGTTAACTATGACAAGCTCAGAGACAGAGCATAGCTGTGTGTCTCCAAGGGTCTCCAAAGTGACACCCAATTTCCATCCATCCTGTCGATGACCATGTACTCTTCTATTGGTGTCCACAACTTTCTACTTTATATAAAGAATGTCAGATGACTCAATTCAAGAATATAATTCCTTATTCATCCTTCCTGGAGGCTCATGGTTAGGGGTTGGGAGAGCTTGAGATTAAAAAAGAGGAGAACTGTGTGGGCAAGGGAGAAAATAATCTGATATTTTTTAGCACCACTTTTCTTATCATTGTTCAGCTCATTACTCTGCTTTAATTTTCTTCACAGGTTTTATTCTAGCTGATACAAATCTACTTGGTTGCCTGTTTGTTACCTGCCTCCTCTACTAGAATAAAAGCTCCATGAGGGCAGGGGCATTTTTTTTTTTTTAGGTGCCAGAAGCCGGGATTGAACCCAGCACCTTGTATGTGGGAATCTGGAACTCAATCACTGAGCCATATCGGCTTCCTTGAGTTGGTTTTTAGTTTATTTTGCTTGTTGTCTTTTTTTTGTTTTTTCAGGAGGCACCAGGAACCGAACCTGGGAACTCCCGTGTGGGAGGCGGGCGCTCAACTGCTCGAGCCACATCCGTTCCCTGGGGCATTGTGTTGTTCACAGTTGCATCATCAGTCCTTAGAATACCTGTTGGCACAGTGAAGGTGCTGGAAACATATTAGTGAATGCATGGTTGAATAAATGGATGAATTTAATGATCATCTTCTATGTTGGAGAATTTTATGTAGCTGATGCCACTTAATATTTAAGCTTTGAGAAATATAGGTAGTATCTCCATTTATGGTTAAAGAAATTGTGTCTCAGAGGTTAAATAATGTTCCTGGAATCACACAACTAATAAGTGGTAGAACTGAGATTTACATATAAATCTGACTGACTCTAAACCTATCTTTTAAACCACTAAGATTCTGATTTTCATATTTTAAGCACCCAAATATTAAAGGTTCTTGAAAGCAGTGTGGGACATGGTCATCAAAGACATTTTCAGGTGAGTGTAGTGCATTCAACAGGGGCAGATCTCCTACCTGCCCCCACTAAGGTGAACAATTACCCAAATGTTAAGAATTTTACTGAATTCCTATTCTCTTAGGGGCAGGAAGTAGGGCTAATTTATATGCACTTGCACAAATTTTATGACCTCTGAACTTAGTTAATGAGGAGATTCTAAAAGACCCTTATGTCGACAATAAGTAAATGCTGCCAAGCTCTAATATTTATTAAGGTCATGCTGTATGCCAGGAACCATGCTTTAAATATATGATTTCACTCAGTCCTTAAAACAACTTTTGTTTTCATTTCCAGAAAAGAATTTGGAGGTTTTACTTGGTTAAGCAATGCACAATGGTAGGGCCAGTCTTTGAATCTATGTCTGCACATCAAAGCTTCTTCTCTTTCTACCCACCATACCACCAAGTGTTGGGCAGGGACTGTGGTCTCCGTTGACTAAGTCCAGCCATGGATATAGAACATCCTCTAAAAATGAATGATTTGCAGGTCCCTGGCAACCTGGTCTTTAGTCAGTGGCCCCGAGGGCTACTTGGGGTTTGGCACCATGCCTGCTATGACTCTATCCTTTCACTGTTTTTCTCTTTTGTCAGCCAACCCGCTGAGGGAGCCCTGTCTCCTTCTTGAAATGCTGCCCTGGAATGAGAAGTCCCCACAAGAGTTTCAGAAACCCACTCTCTATGCTGTGGTTGATACTGAGAGCTAACTGCAAGGTAATTCTCTGAGCTCAGTTCTTCCATCTCCCAACTCAAAGAGCCAGGAATGCCAGGCTCCCAGGGGCTTTGAGCTTCCAGTGATGATGAAACATTAGCACAGAAGCAAATCTTTTTTTTTTCTATTTTGGGTTGTTAATCAGGACAGCATGGCTACAGCATGATTTATATGCTTGTGAGTATTTTCAAAAAGTTTCTTTTAATGTTCCTTTTCTAGTTATTTCTCTTATCTCTTGGGCTCAGCTTGATGCTCCTCTGGAATCTGCTATTTTTCTCCCATCTATAAAAATGCCAAGTACATGTCCCCAGCCTGGCTCCATGAAACAAAATCTTTAGGGAACTATTTAGAAAAGGACACTCTGGGTTGAGTTTGGGACATAGTCTGCTCCAAGGAGGTTGTACTTCCAGTGTTTGGGAGTGAAAAACTATCCTTTTGAAATAACAGAAATTAAAAAAAAAAAAAAGGGGGATTTCTTCAAAGCATTTTTTATTCATTATTTGTTCATTCATGCAATCATTTGACAAATACTAAGTATTTACTTTGTTTTATACCTTGTGTTGTGTATGAAGAACACTGTAGTAAATCAGAATTCCTTTCTCAAAGAGCTCATGGTCTATGATACTATCCAACTGAATTAAAATGGCCTGCAGGGTATTGCATCAGCTGATGTCTCCTACCTCCCAAGCCCCATCTTTGACTGCTCCTCCTTATCCTACTCTCCCATCTTTTCCTTCCTATGTTATTCTGTCCTTTGATCATGAACTTCACTCCATCTTAGAATATTTTCCACTCTCTATCCATCCAACTAACTTATTCTTCAAGTCCAAAAACCTGGATGTCACATCATCTAAGAAATCTTCTCTGACAACCCCTCCCAGGTTGAGTTTGTACACCTTCCGTGTGCTCTCAGGGTCCCCACCCATTATAACACTTAGTAGTCTGTATTGTAATGAGTGACTTTCTTGCCTGCCTCTCCCACTAGACTGTAAGCTTCTTGAGGACAGGGGCAGAGCTATCTTGTTCACTGTTGTGTTACTAATGCATCGCCTGTAGTGGGTGCTTAATTTTTGGGATGAACAAATTGTGTGGATAACAGATAAAATAAATCAATAATAAGAATCTCATAGCATTTCTTATGAGAAGTAAATGAATTAATAGTTGTAAAGTACTTAGATTAATGCCTGCACCTAAAAAAATGGATTCTAAGTCTGTGTGGTAAATTCTAGACTAAACCTTATTGCAAGGAATTGTAGGAGAAAAGAAGGCTACCTTCATATAGCCTGGGAACCAGGATGGAGGGGGCATTTAGAAAACATTTTAAAGAGAAAATGAGTCTTGAAGGATGAATAGGAGTTTTCAAGGTTGGCAAAGTGTTTCCAAAGAAGAAGGAACAGCATATGCGAAAGCACAGAGATAAGAGAGAACAATACATGTTTGAGGAGCTTTAGGTTTCTCTTGCAGTTGGAGGAGAGTGGTTGTGCATTGGTAGATGCCAAGAAGAAAACTTGTAAGAGGATTGGGAATGACTCTATGGACCAGTGGGAAGAGCTCTGGAAAGGGAGTATGAAGACTAGAAGTTTGGCCTGAACTCTGACATTAACTCTTCAGGGCACCTTGTGAGGGTCACTTTCCTTTTTAAAAATATTACCTATTTTTTATTGTTATTATTTTTAAAGAAGCTTTATATTACATAAATGTTTCATTGAAAATGTTCCTATATACCTCAGCTCTTCCCCCTCCCCCACTTTTCTCCATTAACATCTTTCATTTGTGCGGTACATTTTTTACCAATGATGAACACATATTGAAGTATTGCTACTAACCAGGGTCTTTAGTTTACATTATGGCTTACACTTTGCACTGCACAATTTTATAGGTTTTGAAAAAATTTATAATGGCCTGTATCCATCATTGCAATATCATGTAGAACAATTCCAATGTCCCCAAAATGACCCATGTTATACCTATTCTTCCCTCTCCCTCTTCAGAGAAACTTTGGTGATCACTGCCTTTAAATCAATATTACAAGTTCTTCCATTACTAGAATAATAATAAGTCTACTTCAGTCCATAGTTGTGATACCCCCTTAGATTTTTCATTCATCAATCTTGAGGATTTGGGGATGATGATGCCCACTCTGCTTCTAATTGAGATCCCATGGGGCAGATGGATGGAACTGTCTTGCTTGTAGTTGTAGATACTCTGTTTTTTGGGATGGACGTTGTCCATCATCATCATTTTGTTAGTTGTCTTGGGTGAGTCTGATGAATTGGAAGGTGGATATTGGCTGCAACTCTGCCAAGATTCAGGACTCAACTGGCATATGAACAGCTGAAAGATTTAAATCTCTGGGACACATATTTAATGGGTATAGTGCTCATTATAAGTTCAAATAAGAGGGGCATAAGAGCCATGTGTAGGAAAATTATAAATAAGTCCAACTCTGATACATTGGGGGATAGGTTATCATATATTCCAAGATAAGGCCCACTGATGGGGTGCCAAATTCCTGGGGTTGTCTGCCCTGCCTATAGTGCCCAGATGTCTCTACAGCCCTCAGGAGGCCCCCTGCTTGAGGTACTGTTTACTGTTGCAGTCAGTGAGGTTCTCCTATAATATGCATAAGCAGAACCTCTGGACTGACCACCTGGCTCACTTTGAAATCTCTTAGCCATAAAACTCGCTTGTATCTAATATTTCCTCCTCTTGGTAAAGGTCTTTTTTCAAATACATTGCTAGTTGGAGCTTGGTAATAATCTCTCAGTGCCAGGGAGGCTCATCCCTGGGAGTCATGCACCATGCTGGGGGTGAAGGTAGTGAGTTTATATGCTGAGTTTGGCTGAGAGAGATGCCACATTAAAGCAACAAGGAGACTTCCAGGAGATAAATCTTGGGCACTATATAATACTAGGCTAAGTTTCAATTTCACAAGAATGAGGTTCATAAGTACAAACATCAATATCAAGGGCCTGGCATATTGGTCTGTCCTCCTTTGCTAGGCACTGCCTATGTACTCTAGGGATTCTTGTCACTCTATTAGGGAATAGGGCAGGACTCCCCAGGATGGGAATTCAATATTCTTTTGGTTAATTGTGTGGGTCTCCACCCACCAAGACAACTCCCCATGACCACTTGAACACATTCATATTCCATAGAGGCATGTCCCAAGTGTACCCTTCCCCACACATTCCCCTACCACTGACACCTCGCACCAATGACCACCTTTTGCAACACTTGTGACTCTTCTGCAATCCAAAACCTCCCCCAAAACAAAGCCAAAAAATAAAAATAATAGAAAAATACAAAATTAAAAATTTAAAAAATATATAAAAAATTAAAAAAAATTTGCATTGTCTTTCATTTTCATAAACTCTGTTATCTTTTATGTACAGTGACAGTTTCTTCTGTTTGTTCCTCAGTGACTTATCTTTTTCACCTTATTTTCAAAGAAGCTTTAGGTAACAGAAAATTCACGTGGAAAATATAGGGGATTCCCATAATCCCCACCCCCTCTCCCTTTATAATTTTCCCCTTTTAGTAGTATGGTACATTTGTTAAAAGTGATGAACAAATATTGAAGCATTGCCACTAACCATGGTCAATGGTCTACATTATGGTTCACATTCTGTACCGTACACTTTTATAAGTTCTAACAAAATGCATAATGGCCTGATTCTATCATTGCAAGATCATACAGAACTATTCCAATGCCCTAAAAATGCCCCATGCTCTACCCATTTTTTCCTTCCCTTCCCCTAGGAACCCATGTTAACCACTAAGTTGCAATTTTTGAAGAATAAGGTTCATAGTTATATGTATTAATACAGAGGGCTTGACACATTGGTCCGTCTTATTTTGTTAGGCACTGCCTATGTTCTCGAGAGACTTTCCCATTTAAGAACCTAGCAGGATTCTCCAGGATGCAAGTTTAACATTTTCTTATTTATTGTGTGAGTCTCCACCCACTGGATAACACCCTATGACAAGATGAACACTTTCATATTCCACAGAAGCATGCCCCAGGTGTGCCAAATATTTTCTCCCATTGAGTAGGCTGTCTTTTCACTTGACAAACCACTTTGAAGCATAAAAGTTTTTAATTTAATTTTGAGGATGTCCCATTTATCTATTTTTCCTTTCATTGCTTGTACTTTGGGTGTAAAGTTCATGAAACCATTTTCTGTTACAAAGTCTCATAGATGCTTTCCTACATTATCTTCTAGGAGCTTTGTGGTCTTGGCTCTTATATTTAGTTCTTTGATCCACCTTGAGATAATTTTTGCATAGGGAGTGAGATGGTGATTCTTTCTCATTCTTTTGGATATGGATGTCCAGTTCTCCCAGCACCATTTGTTGAAGAGGCCATTCTGTCCCAGTTGAGTGGGCTTGGTGGCCTTGTTGAATATCAGTTAACTGTACATGCAAAGATCTATATCAGAACTCTTCAATTTGGTTCCATTTGTCAGTGCATCTATCCTTGTACAAATACCGTGCAGTTTTGACCACTGTAGCTTTGTAGGATGCTTTAATGTTAGGTAGTGTGATTTCTCCAATTTTGTTTTTTTCTTTTTCAATATGTTTTTGGTTATTTGGTGCTCCTTACCCTTCCAAACAAATTTCATAATTAGCTTTTACAATTCAGTAAAGAATGCTGTTGTAATTTTTGTTGAGATTGTGTTAAATTTGTATATCAGTTTGGGTAGGACAGACATCTTAGTGATGTTTAGTCTTCCAACCCATGAACATAGAATATTCTTCCATTTATTTAGGTCTTCTTTGATTTCCTTTAACAATGTTGTATAATTTTCTGTGTACACATCCTTTACATCTTTAGTTAAGCTTTTCCTAGATATTTGATTCTTTTAGTTGCTATTGCAAATGGAATTTTTTTCCTTGATTTCCTCCTCAGATTACTCATTATTGTTGTACAGAAATGCTACTGATTTTTGCATGTTGATCTTATATCCTGCCACTTTACTGAACTTGTTTATCAGGTCTAGAAGCTTTGTTGTAGATTTTTCAGGGCTTTCTATGTATAAGATCATGTCATCTGCAAATAGTGAAATTTTACTTCTTCTTTTCCAATTTGGATGCCTCTTATATCTTTTCCTTGCCTGAATGCTTGAGCAAGCACTTTAACACAATGTTAAATAAGAGCGGTGACAGTGGGTATCATTGTCTTTTCCCAGATTTTAGAGGGAAAACCTTTTGCATTTCACCATTGAATATGATAGTAGCTGTAGGTTTTTCATATATACCCTTTATCATGTTGAGGAAGTTTCCTTCTATTCCTATTTTTGAAGTGTTTTTATCAAGAAAGCATGCTGTATTTTGTCAAATGCTTTTTCTGCATCAATAGAGGTGATTATATGATTTTTTTCTTTCGATCTGTCAGTGTGGTTTATTACATTGTTTTTTTGTACTGTACCATTCATCACCATCAACTCTGTTATCTTTTTATGTATATTTACGATTTCTTCAGCATGTTCCTCCAGAGTCTTCTTAATATCTTTTATTTCTTCTTTATTTCATTAAGTTGATTCATGATATTTGTTTGGACATCTTGATCAGTTGTTCCATATTCTACATCTCCTCTTGTTTCTTAGTTTGTTCATTAGACTGGGCCATGTCTGCCTGTTTCTTAGTATGGTTTGTGATTTTTTGTTGGTGTCTAAGCATCTGTTTATCTTGATGGGCTTATTCAGATGGTTAGCTTCTCCTTCTGCTCTGGGGTTTTATTTTGTTTTGTTTTGTGTTAAGGTTCCTCTTTGACACTTGGTTCCATTTATTCTATATCCTAGTATTGTCTGTGTTCCCTTGAAAAAAATATTAAGATCATAGAAAAGGAAAGAGAGAAGAGAAAAAGAATAATAGTAATAATTCTTAAAAAAGAAAAGGAACCATAAAAGAGCCAGAAAAAAATACATAATGAGTGACGAATCTTAAAAAAACACAAAGGAAAAAGAATTTAAAAGATGGAATATTGTGAATATTCTCGCTGTCCTGATTTTATGGTAATCAGGGTAGGCTAAACATTCGCTACATTAGAAACCATGCATGTGTCCCCAGACCTAGTTTTTCTCCCTATGTCTGGTTTTTAGAATGCTGGTAATAAACTAAGCCTGATTTATTATATGACCATCCTGTATGGGAAAAGACTGTAGCTTTGGGTATCTTTGATCAACCTTAAGAGATATAGCAGGGGGACGGATGTGGCTTGGGTGGTTAGGCATCCGTCTCCTATATGGAGGGACCTGGGTTCAACCCCTGGGACCTCCCAGTAAAAATTAAAAAAAAAAGAAAAATATAGAAGGCGTGTGGGCCACCAGGCCCCATACGCGGGTGACCACCAAGCCCCGTGAGCGGGTGAGCCACCAGGCCCTGTGCATGGGTGTGCCGCCAGGCCCCATCTGCAGGTGAGCCGCCAGGCCCCGCAAGCCATGCAGCAAGATGATGACGTAAGAGGAGAGTGACACTAGGGAGAGCCAAGATGAGATGCACCGAAAAACCAGGAACTAAGGTGGCGCAGGTGATAGTAGGATGCCTCTCTTCCACATTGGAGATTCCGAGGATTGAATACCAGTGAAGACAGGAGGAGAAGGATGAGAAGAGAGGGCAGGAAACGGACACAGAGAGTTGCCCAACGAATGGACACAGATACAGCAAAAACAGGAGAGGGGGTAAAAATGGATAAAAGTAAATAAATAAATAAATAAATCCTTAAAAAAATGTCTAGGGGAGGAAGATTCGGACCATAGTTAGTAGTAATACTTTGACGATGCTCTTTCATGATTTGTTAACACATATTTCACAACAATGCAGGATGTTTGTGGGGGGTGAGGTGTGGGAGCCCTGTATGATGTTATGCATGTTTGTTTTGTAAGATCACGATGTTTACTGAACACATATATTTATGTATGTTCATGTATGAATGATATATTTCAATAAATTGTTAAAAAAATAAATACCTGCTCAGGTGGGTTGGCGTCAACCGATGTCCCCATTTGTACAGAACGGAATAAAGTGGGTCTCTGAAAAAAAAAAATAAATAAATAAAAGGTGGAATGAAAAATGAATCAAGAAAAGAAATAGAATAAAATAAAAGACCAGAAAGATGAGACGAGAAGAAGGTAAAAAAATGAAGACCAAACAAGAGAAGGTGGAATGAAGGAAACACAATGGAAAAGGGAAAAATGAAAGAAAAAAAGAAATAAACTAAGGAGAAAAAATAAGGAAAAGAAACAAAGGAAACAAAGAGAAAAAAAACCACAAAATACAAAACAAAACAAAACAAAAAGAAACAAGCCAGGAAAAACAGGCTTCCCTCTTAGGCCCCTAGGAACCGTCTCAGGCTACTGGTGCTCACCAATCAATCTTCCTGTTGCCTGCCCTCCACAGGTAAGGTACCCGGATTTAGTGAATAAAATAAAGAATTATAT
>JAQZBX010051487.1:0-13665 GCA_029593785.1 Cabassous unicinctus | reverse complement strand
CCTAGCCCTAAACCTAACCCTTACCCTTATCTTAACCCTAATCCTAATCCTAAACCTAGCCCTAACCCTAACTCTAACCCTAACACTAGCTCTAACCCTAAACCTAAACCTAAAATTTAAGCTAGGCCTAACCCTAACCATAAATCTAAACCTAGCCCTTACCCTAAACCTAACCCTACACCTAACCTTAACCATTACCACAAACCTAGACATTACCCTAAACTTAACACTACACCTAACCCTATCTCTAAACCTAACCTATTCCTAACCCTGGCCCAAAATGTAAAAGTGACCCTAACCCTAACTCTAACACTACCCCTAACCTTAACTCTAAACCAAACCCTAAACCTAGCCCTAAACCTAAACCTAAAACTAACTCAAACCCTAACCCTAACCCTAATCCTACCACTAAACCTTACCTTAAAACTATCCCTAACCCTAAGCTTAACCCTAACCATAGCCCTAACCCTAAATGTTACCTTAAGCCAAAACCTAGCCCTAACTCTAATCTTAACCTTAAACCTAGCCCTAACCCTAACTCTAAAACAATCTGTAAACCTATCCCTAAACCTAACCCTAACCCTAGCCCTAAACCTAAACCTAAACCTAAACAAGCCCTAACGCTAAACCTAACCCTAAACCTACCCATAACCATAAACCTAACCCTAAGACTCACCCTAGCATTAACCCTAACCCTAACCCTAGCTCTAACCCTAACCCTAACCCTAAATCAAGCTCTAACCGTAGCTCTAACCGAACCATAACCTTAACCCTAAACATAAACTTACCCCTTGGCCTAACCCTAAATCTAACCCTAATCCTAAACCTAACCCTAGCCCTAACGATTACACTAAACCAGCAATGACACTAAACCTAACTATAAAACCTAAACATAACCGGAGCCCTAACCTTAGCCCTAACCCTAACCCTAACCCTAACCTTTGCACTAAACCTTACCCTAAACCTAACCCTAACACTAACACTAGACCTAACCCTAAACCTAACCCGATTTCTAACCCTAACCCTAACCCTACAACTAAACTTTCACTAACCCTAACTTTCAACCTAAACCTAGACTTAAACATAACTCTAAACTGAACCCTAACCCGAAACTTAGCCCTAATCCTAAACCTAAAACTAACTCTAACATTTGCACTATCCATGAACCTAAATCTAACCCAAACCCTAACCCTAAACTTACACCTAAATCAAACCCTAACCCTAACCATAACCCTAACCCTAACCCTAAACCTAACCCTAACCCTAACACTAAACATAAATCTAACCCTATCCCTAAACCTGCCCCTAACACTAGTCCTAAATCTAACCCTAACCCAAACCATAACCCTACACCTAACCCTAACCTTAAGCCTAACATTAACACTAAACTTAGCCATAACCCAAACCCTAAATCTAGATCTAACTCTAGCCCTAACTTAGCCCTAACCTTACTCCTAACCCTATCCATAACCCTAACACCAATCCTAACCCTAACCATAAATCTAGCTTTCACACTAACCCTAACACGAACCCTAAACCTATCCCTAGCCCTAACACTAAACCTAACACTAACCCTAACCATAATCCGAGCCCTAAATTTAATGCTAAACATAGCCCTAACCCTAACCCTAATCCTAACCCTAGCCCTAACCCTAAACTTAACCATAAACCTAACCCTAATCATAGCCCTAAACCTAACACTAAATGTAAACCTAGCCCTAAACTTAACCCTAAAACAAACCGTAACACTAAACTTAGCCTTAACCCTAACACTCACCCTAGCCCTAAACCTAAACCTAACCCTACAGCTAGCCCTAACCCTAACCCTAAACCTAAACCTAACACTAAACCTAAACCTAACCCAAGCCCTAATCGTAACCCTAACATTAACATAAAACCTATCCCTAACCCTAAACCAACCCTAGACCGAACCCTAAACCTAAAGCTAACCCTAACCTTAACCATAACCCTAAACCTAGCCCTAACCCTAACACTAAACATAACCGTACAACTTAACCTAACCCTAAACATAAACCTAACCCTAACCCTAACCCTAACCCTAACACTAGCCCTAACCCTAACCCTTATCGTAGACCTATCCCTACACCTAACCCTAACTTTAATTCTAACCTTATCCCTAGCCATAGCCATAACACTAACCCTTATCCTAACCATAGCACTAACACTATCCCTAACCCTAAACCTAACCGAAACCCTAAACCTTGAGCTGCACCTAACCCTAACCCTAAACCTAACCCTAGCCCTAACCCTCAACTTAACACTAGACCTAACCTTAACCCTAACCCCAAACCTAACCCTAACCGTTGCCCTAACCCTAAACTTAGCCCTAAACATAACTCTAATCTTAACCCTAGCCCAAGCCCTAAACCAAAAACTAACCCTAACCGTAATCCTAAACCTAGCCCTAACCCTTACACTAACACTAGCAATAACCCTAAACCTAACTCTAAAACCTAACCCTAACCTTAGCCCTAAACCTAACAATAACCAAAATCCTAACCTTTGCACTAAAACTTACCCTAAATCTAAACCTAACCCTAACCCTAGCCCTAACACTAACCCTAATCCTAACCCTAGCCCTAACCCTAACCCTAACACTGATGCAAACCCTAACCCTAAACCTAACCATACCCCTAAGCATACACCTAACCCTAACCATAATCCTAGCCCTAACACAATCCCTTACAATAGCCATAACCCTAACCCTAACCCTAAAGATGGCCCATCCCTAACCCTAACCCTAGCTCTAAACCTAACCCTAACCCTAACCCTAACCCTCACACTAACCCAGCCATAACCCTAAACCTAACCCTTACACTAACCCTAAACTTAGCACTAACCCTAACCCTAATCCTAACCTTAACCATAATCCTAACCCTAACCCTAAACCTAACCGTAAACCTAGCCCTAACCCTAACCCTAAACCTACCCCAAACCTAAATCCAAAACTAACACTAGGAAGCGGGAGTGGCTCAGTATATCGAGCACACTTTTACCATATGGGAGGCCCCATATTCGCTTCCTGGGCACTCCTTGTGATGGCAGGCCAGCCGTGAAGCCTAGTCGGCTGATGCAACAAGCCCTCACAACAGGAAGCGGGTCTGGGTCAACTGATAGAGCCCACGTTTACCATATGTGAGGCCCTGGGTTCGCCTCCCATGCCCTCCTTGTGAGGGCAGGACGGGCCACACGGCACGAGGGGCTGATAAAGCAACACCTCACAGCAAGGGGAAGATAAGCAGACACAGAGAAGATGCACAACAATTGGACACAGCAAGCACAAGCATCAAGGGGGGGATAAATAAATAAATAAATAACACTTTAAAAGAATAAAAAAATACAACTAACATTAGCCCAAACCTTAAACCTAACCTTAAGCCTAATCCTAGCCCTAACACTAACCCTAACCTTAGTTCTAACCCTAAACTTAACCCTAACTCTAGCTCTAACCCTCTCCCTAACCCTAAACATAACACTAGCCCTAACCCGAACCCTAAACCTTACTCTAACCCTAACCGTAACCATAACCATAGACTTAACCCTAACCCTAAACCTAAACCTAACCCTAACTATAACCCTAAAACTAAACCTAGCCTAACCCTATCACTAACCCTACCCTTATACCTAGCCCTATTCCTAGTCATAGCCCTAACCTTAATCCTAACCCTAAACCTATCACTAAACCTAATCCTAACCCTACAACAAAGCCTAACCCTAATCCAAAACCTAAGCCTAAACCTAACCCAAATCCTAACCTTAGCTATAATACTAACCCTAATCCTAAACCTAGTCCTAACCCTAAACCTAAACCTAATGTTAACCCTAGCACAACCCTAACCTAACCCTACCCCTAACCCTATCCATAACCCAAACTCTTATCCTAACCCTAACCATTAAGCTAGCACTCACGCTAAGCCTAACCCAAAACCTAGCACTAACACTAAACCTAACACTGACCCTACCCCTAACCATAACCCTAGCCCTAACCTAAACGTAACCCTAGACCTAACCCTAACCCAAAACCTAAAGCTAGCCGTAACCCGAGACCTAACCCTAAACTTAACCCTAGACCTAAACATAACCCAAAACCTTAAGCTAGCCCGAACCATAAACCTAACCCTAGCCCAAGACATAACCCTAACCCTAACCCTTCACCTAACCCTAAGCCTAACCCTATCCCTAAACGTAACACTCACCCTAAACCTAACCCTGAACCTAAACCTAACCCTCAACCTAACCGACACTTAACCCTATCCCTAACCCCAATCGTAACCGTAAACCTATCCCTAGCCCTAACCCTAAACCTAACGCTAACCCTAACCCTAACCTTAGACCTAATCCTAACCTTAAATATAAACCTATCTCTAACACAAGCCCTAACCCTGAACCTAACCCTAAACCTAACCCTAACTCTAACTCTATCACTAACTCTAACACTAAACCAGCTCGAACCCTAATACTAACACTATCCCTTGCTCTAAGCTGAACCGTAACCCTGACCGAGGTCTAACTCTAACCCTAACTTAAGCCTGGCCCTAACCCTAACCCTAACCCTAAACCTAAACACAGCCCTAACCGTAACCCAAACCCTAACACTAACCCTAACCCTAAATCTAACCCTAAACCTAACAATATCCCTAACCATAACCCTAAAGCTAATGTTAACCTTAGCCTTAAACCTAACCTTAACCCCAACCCTAATGATAATCTTAGACCTAAATGTACCCCTAAACCTTACCCTAACTCTAACGCTAGCCCTAACCTTTACCCTAACCTTAAACCTAGCCTTAGCCCTAACCCTAACCCAAACCCTAAACTTAACCCTAACTCAAACCTTAGCCATAAAACTTACCCTAACTCGAACCCTTACCTAAACCTAATGCAAACCCTAGCCCTAACCCTAACTTTACCCTAGAACTAACCCTAATCCTACACCTAACCCTAACCTTAACACTAGCCCTAACAATAACCCTAATCCTAACCGAAACCCTAGCCCTTATCTAATCATAACCCTAAACCTAACCCTAATCCAAGCCATAAACATAGCCTTAACACTAACACTAACTCGACACCTAACCCTAAACTTTCCCTAACCCTAACAAAAACCCTAAACTTAGCTATAACCCTAACCCTAAACGTACACCTAACCCTAACCCTAACCCTAACCCTAAACCTAAACCTAGGCCTAAACCTTACCCTAGCCCTAATGCTAACCTTAATCCTAAACCTAGCCCTAAAACTAACGCTAACTCTAACCTTAAACCTGAACCTAACCCTAGCCCTAAACCTAACCGTAAGCCTATCCCTACCCCAAACACTATCCGTAATCCTAACCCTAACACTAACCCTAAACCTAAAGCTAATCCTCACTCTAAATCTAACTCTAACTCTAGCCCTAAACCTAGCCCTAACCGTAAACCTTACTCTCACCTTTACCCTAACCCTAACACTAGACCTAACCCTAACCTAAACTCTAAAGCTAGCCCTAAACTTAGCCCTTACCCTTACCCTAACCCTAGCCCTAAACCGAAATCTAACCCTTAAGCTAAACCTATCCCTAGCCATACCCAGAACCGTAACCCTTACCCTAACTCTAAACCTTACCCTAGGCCTAACACTAACACATAACCTAACCCTAAACCTAGCCCTAACCCTAAACCTAAACCTAACTATAACCCTAACTCTTAAACTAACCCAAAGCATAAACCAGTCTTAAGCCTAACCGTAACCCTAGCTCTAACCCTAACCCTAACCCTAAATCTAGCACTAAACATAGCCATAAACCTAACCCTAACTCTAACCCTATCCCTATCCTTAGCCATAGCCCAAACCCTATCCCTAACCCTAACAGTAAACCTTGCCCTAAACCTAAACCTATACCTAAGCCTAACCCTAAACCTAACCCTAAAACTAGCCTTAACCCTAAGCCTAACACAACACCTAAACCTAACCCTATCCCTAAACCTAAACCTAACCCTAACCCTAACCCTAACCCTAACACTAAATCTAACCCCAACGCAAACCCTAAGGTAGTCCTAACCCTAACCCTGAACTTAAACCTAATCCTAAGCCTATCCCTAACCCTAACCCTAACCCAAGCCCTAACATAAACCCTAAGCTTAACCCTAACCATAGCCCAAGCCCTAAACCTAACATAAGCCCTAACCTTAACGCTACACCTAACCCTAACCCTTTCCATAACCCTAACCCTAACCCTAACCACCCCTAACACTAACCCAACCCTTACCCTAACCATAAATCTAACCCTAACCCTAGCCCTAACCCTAAACCTAACCATAACCTTAACCCTATACTAGCCCTAACCCTAACCCTAACACTAGCCCTTACCCTAACCCTAACCCAAGCCCTAACTTTAAACCTAACCCTAAACCTTACCCTATCCCTAGACCTCTCCTTAAACCTAACCCTAACATTAGCCCTAAACCTAACCCTACACCTAAACTAAACCACACCTAACCCTAAACCTAGCCCTTACCCTAACCCTAAACCTAACCGTAACCATAACCCTAACCCAACCCTAACCCTTACACTAAACGTAATGCTAACCCTGAACTTAACCCTAGCCCCAAAATTAACCCTAAACCTAACACTAACTTTATGCCTAAACCTAACCCTAGGCATAACCCTAACCCTAACATTGACCCTAAATCTAACCCTAAAACTAACCCTAGCCCTAACCATAACCCACCCCTGATCCTAAACCTGGCACTTTCCCTAACCCTAACCCTAACCCTAACGTGAACCCTAAACCTATCCCTAACCCTAAACCAAACCCTAACCCTAAACCTAATCTGATCCCTAACTTAACCCTAAACTTAACACTAACCCTAACCCTAAAACTAACCCTAGCACTAACCTAAACCTAAACTTAACACAAACCCTTAACCCTAACCCTAAATGTTAAGCTAGCCCTAACCCTAACCCTAACACTAACCCTAGCCTTAACCCTTAAACTAACCCTAACACTAACCATAGACCTAACCCTAACCTTAACCACAACACTAACCCTAACCCTAGCCATAATTCTTAAGCCAGCCCTAACCCTAAACCTAATGCTAAATCAAACACTAACTCTAACCCTAAACCTACAACTACACTAACGCCAGCCCTAAACCTAAACCTAACCCAAACACTAGCAATAACCCTAACCATAACCCGAACCCTAACGCTAAACTTAGCCCTAAACCTAAACCTGACTAACCTTAACCCTAACACTAGCTCTCACCCTAACCCTAACCCTTACCCTAACCTTAACCCTAACCCTACCACTAAAGCTATCCCTACCCCTAAACCTAATCCTATCCCTAAACTTAGCCCTAACATTTACCCTACACCTAACCCTAACCCTAACCATAACCCACCCATAAACCTAACCCTAGCGCTTTGCATAACCCTAAACTAAACACTAAGGCGAAACCTAAACCTATCCCTAAACATAACCCTAAACCAAACACTAAACCTGACCCTAATCCTATCGCTAATATTAACCCTAAACCTAACCCTAACCCTAACCCTAAAACTAACCCTAGCACTAACCCTAACCCTGACCTTAACCCAAACCCTAAACCTAACCATAAATGTAACCCTAGCCCTAACCATAACCCTAAACCTAACCCTAACCCTAATACTAGCCCTAACCCTAACGCAATCCATAGCCCTCAACCTAACCCTAACCCTAAAGAGAGCCCTAATGCTAACCCTAAACCTCACCCGAGCCCTATCCCTAAACCTAACCCTAACCTAACCCTAAACATAATCCTGGCCCTGACCCTAACCCTAATCCAGCCCAAACCCTAAACCTAACCCAAAAGCTAACCCTAACCCCAGCCCTATCACTAAACGTTACCCTACCCCTAACCCTAACACTAAACCTTAAGCTAGCCCTAACCCTAACCCTAACCCTAGCACTAAACCTAAACCTAAACCTAAAACTAACCCTAACACTAGCCCTAACCGTAAAACTAACCCTAACACTTATCCTACACTTAACCCTAACCCTAAACCTTAAGCTAACCCTAACCCTAAACCTAACACTAACCTTAGCCCTAATACTTAACCTAACCGTAACCTTAACCATAACGCTAACCTTAGCACTAAACCTAACCCTAAAATTAACCCAAACCCTAACACCAGCCCTAACCCTAACCAGAACCCTAACCCTAACCCCTACCCTATCCGTAACCCCAGCCTTTACCCTAACAATAACACTAACCCTAACTTTAGCCCTAATCCTAAACCTACACCTAAACCAAAGCCTAACCCTTACCCTAACCAAGGCCTAAACCTAGCCATATCCCTAAACCTAACCCTAACATTAACCCTAACACTAGCCATAACCTAACCCTAACCCTAGCCATAACCCTAACCTTATTCCTAAGCATAGCCCTAACACAAATCCTAACCCTAAACCTAACCCTATCCGTGGTCCTTGCCCTAAACCTACCACTAACGCTAAACTTAATATTACCTCAAGCCCTAACCCTAAACCTAACCATAAAACTAATCCTAACCCTGGTCCTTGCCCTAACTCTAACCCTAACCCTAAACCTAACACTAACATTAACACTCACCCTAACCCTCACACTTAAGCTAGGCCTAACCCTAAACCTAACACTAACCCTAACCCTAGCCCTAGCCGTAGTCCTAGACTTAACCAAAGCGTTAACCCTAAACCTAAACCTAAAAATAACCCTAACCCTAACCCAACGCTACCCCTAGCCCTAACCCTAACGCTAACCCTAACCCTAACCTTAGCACTAAACCTAAACCTAAAACTAACCTTAACACTAGCTCTAACCCTTACCCTAAACCTAACACTACACCTAGCCCTAAACCTAAATCTAACCCTAAACCTAAAACTAACCCTAATCCTAACACTATCCCCACACCTAACCCTAATTCTAACCCTAAACCTAAACATAACTCTAGCCCTAACCCTAGCCCTAAATCTAACTCTAAACCTAACCTTAGCCCTAACACTAACCCTAACCCTAACCCAAGCCCTAAACCTAACCCTAAACCTAAAGCTAACCCTAACAGTAAACCTAACCCTAACCCTAGCCCTAACCCTAATCCTAACCCTACACCTAACCATAACCCTTACCCTAACACTAACCCTAGCAATAACCCTAACCCTAAACCTAACACTAAACCTAACCTTAGACCTAACCCTTACCCTAAAACTAACACTATTCCTATCACTAACCCTAAACCTTATCATAACTGTAGCCCAAAACCTAACCCTTGACCAAACCGTAACCCTTACCCTAACCCTAAACCTAACCCTAGCCCTAAAGCTAACCCTAATCCTAATCCTAGACATAACCCAAACCCTAACCCTAAACCTAACCCTGACCATGGTCCTTGCCCTAACCCTACACCTGCCCCTACCTCTAAACAGAAACCTAACACTTAAGCTAGCACTAAACCTAACCCTAACCCTAATCCTAAGGCTAAGCTTAGCCCTAACAGTAGCGTTTACCCAAACCCTAACCCAAGCCCTAACCCTAACCCTAACCAAAAACTTAGCAATAACCCTAACCCTAAACCTAACCCTAACCATTACACTGACCCTAACCCAAACATTAAAACTAAACCGAACCCTAACCTTAGCTCCAAACAGAACCCTAAACCCTAGGCCTAGACCTAAACCTAACCCTAAACTTAACCCTAACGCTAACCCTAACCATAACCTAGCCCTATCCCTAATCCTAACCCTAACCCTATCGCTAACCCTAACGCTAACACTATCCCTAACCCTAACCCTAACATTAACCCTAAACCTACACCTTACCCTAACCCTATCCCTAACCCTAACCCTAAACATAACCCTAACCCTAACCATAAACCTAACCCTAATCCTTAAGCTAGCCCTAACCATAACACTAACCCAAACCCTAGCCCTAACCCTAACCCAAACCCTACAGGTACCCTAAACCTAATTCTAACCCCTACCCTAACCGCAACCCTAGCAATAACACTAACCCTAACCCTAACACTAAACATAGCCCTAATCCTAACTGTAAACCTAACCCTAACCCTAACACTAGCCATAACCATAACCCTAACCTTAGTCCTAACGTTAATCCTAAACCTAAACCTAACCCTATCTCTATCACTGAACCTAACACTAACCCTAAACCTAACATAAGCCCTAACCCTCACCTACACCTAACCCTAAACCTAACCCTACCCCAAACTTAACCCTATACCTAGGCCTTACCTGAACCCTAAACCCAAGCCTAACCCTAACACTAAACGTAATGCTAACCCTGAACCTAACACAAGCCCTAAACCTAAACATAACCATAGCACTAACGTTAACCCTAACCCTAACCCTATGCCTAGCCCTAACCCTAACACTAATCCTAACCCTAACCCTAAGATTTGACCTAACCATAACCCACCCCTAACCCTAACCCTAGCCCTTACCCTAACCCTAACCCTAACCCTAACCCAAACCATAAGCAAATGCTAAACCTAACACTAAACCTAACGCTAACCATAAACGTAATCCTAGCCATAACCGGAGCCCTAAATTTAACCCTAATGCTAACCCTAACCCTACCCTAACCCTAACCCTAAACCTAATCCTAACCCAACCCTTAACCCTATCCCTAACCAAAACCCTAAACTTAACCCTAACCCTAACCTTAAACCTAAACCTAGCCCAAACCCTAACCTTAACCTTAACTCAAAACCTAACCCTAACCCTAATCCTAACCCTAAACCTAACACTAAACCTATAACTAAACCTAACCTTAATCCTAAACTTAAATCTAAACCTAACCCTAACCCTAACCCTAACCCTAGCCCTAACCCTAAACCTAAACCTAAATATAACCCTAACCCTAGCCCTAACCCTAACACTAACCCAAGCCCTAAACCTAACCCAAAACATAAAGCTAGCCTTAACCCTAGCCCTGACCCTAACCGTATCCTTAACCCTAACCCTAACCCTAAACCTGACCCTAAACCTAACCCTATACCTAACACTGACACTAAGCCTAACCCTAAATGTAGCCCTAAACCTTAACCTAGCCTCAACTCTAAACCTAATCCTAACACTACCACTAACCTTACCCTAACCCAGGCCATAACCCTAAACCTAAATCTAACCCTAAAACTAGCCCTAACCCTAACCATAACCCTAACCTTCCACTAACCCTAACTGTAACCCTAACCATAACATTAAACCTAAAGCTAACCCTAATGTTAGCCCTAACCCTAAGCCTAACCCTAACCCTAACTCTAACCCCAGCAATATCCCTACACTTAACACTAACCTTAACCCAAAACTTAGCTCTAATCCTAACCCAAACACAAACCCTAAACAGAGCCCTAAACCTTACCTTAGCCCTAACGCTAGAGCTAGCCCTAAACATAACACTAACCCTACCTCTAAACGTAACCCTAACCCTAAACCTAAACCTAGCCTTAAACCTAACCCTAACCCTACATCTAACCTTAGCCCGTACCCTAACGCTAAACCTAACCCTAACCCTAGACTTAACCCTACACCTGACCCTAGCGCTAACCCTAACGCTAAACCTATGCCTAACCCTAGCACTAACACTAACCCTAAACTTAACGCTCTCCCTAGCCCTAACCCTAACACTAATCCTAACCCTAACCCTAAGATTAGACCTAAACTTGACCTAAAACCTACACCTACCCCTAAACCTAACCCTAACCTTAAACCTCACCTAAACCTAACACAGTCCTTACACTAACCCTAAACCTAACTCTAAGCCTACCCTAACACAACACTAATACTAACATTAAACATAATGCTAACCCTAAACCTAATCCAATTCATAACCCTAGACCTAAATCTAAAATTAATGCTAACACTAACTCTAAACCTAACCCTAAACCTAACCCAAATTCTAACCCTAAACCTAACCCTAACCCTATCCCTAACACAAACCCTAAATCTAACCCTTATCCTAACACCAAACCTAACCCTAGGCCTAACCCTAACCCTAAACTTAACTCTAACCCTAATCCTAACCCTAAACCTAACACTAACCCTAGCCCTAAACCTAACCCTAATCCTAACCTTTACCCTAATCCTAAGCCTAAGCCTAACCCTAACCCTAACACTAACCCTAGCAATAACCATAACCCTAACACTAACTCTAACCCTAACCCTAAACCTAACCCTAAACCTAGCCTTAACCATAACCCTAATCTTTAAGCCAGCCTTTACCATAACCTAAACACAAACACCAGCCCTAACCATAACCCTAACCCCACATCTACCCTAACCCTAAACCTAACCCTAATCCCATCCCTATCAATAACCCTAAACCTAAACATAATGCTCAACTTAACCCTAATGCTAAACCTAAACCTAAACCTAAACCTAAACCTAGACCAAACCATGAACCTTACCCTAGGTCTAATCCTAACCCTAAACCTAAAGCTAGCCCTAACCCTAAACCTAACCCTAAACCTAGCCCTATCCCTTAAGCCTAACACTATCCATAACCTTAGTACTAAACCTTACACTAAACATAACCCTACCCTAAGACTAGCCCTGACCCTTACCATAACCCTAAACCTTACACTAACCCTAGCCCAAACCGTAACCCTAAACCTAACCCGAACCGTAATCCTTGCCCTAACCCTAACCCTGACCCTAAACCTAAGTCTAACTGTAACCGTAAAACAAACTCTAACCCAAGCCCTAACCCTAACCCTAAACTTAGCCCTAACCCTAACCCTAACACTAACCCTAACCCAATCCATACACCTAAACCTAAACCAAATGCTAAACCTATCCCTAACCATAACCAGAGGCTTAACCATAAACCTAACCGTGCATCTAATCCTAACCCTAAATCTAACCGTAAAACTAAACCTAAACCTAAACCTAGCTCTAACTCTAATGCTAAATCTGACCCTAGCACTAAACCAATCCCTAACGCTAACCCGAGCTCTAACCCTGACCCTAACTTAACCCTGGCCATAACATAACCATAACCCTATCTGTAACCCTAAACTTAAACCTGGCCCTAAACCTAGCCATCGTCTTGGCACTAGTCCTAAACCTAACCCTAGCCCTAACCCTAACCCTAAACCTAAACCTTTACCTAAACCTAAACCTAAACCAAACACTAGCCCTAAACCTAACCCTAACCCTAACCCTAAACCTAAACCTTACTCTAATCCTAACCCTAACGCTAACCCTAGCCTAACCCTAAACCTAATCCTAAGCCTATCCCTATCTCAAACCTTAACCCTAAACCTAACCATAACCCTTGTCCTTGCCCTAACCGTACCCCTACCTCTGCCCATACCCTTAACCCTAAACCTAACACTTAAGCTAGGCCTAACCCTAACCGTAACGCTAGTCCTAACCCTAACCTTAGCCGTAACACTAGCACTATCCCTAAACCTAACCCAAGACCTAACCGTAAACCTAACCCTAACCTTAGCACTAACCATAAAACTAAAGCTAACCCTAACCCTTACAGTAGCCCTTACTCTAACCCTGATCCTACCCATTGCCCTAACCCTATCCCTAACGCTAACCCTAAAACTAAACCTAACCCTAACCCTAACCCAAATCCTAAATCTAACCCTAAACTTATCCCTAAACTTAACACTAAATCTAAA